>JAMKCH010012857.1:0-66712 GCA_023653785.1 Ophioderma brevispina
GGCCTAGATATCATTTGAGAGCAAATTGAAGAAATTAATTTTTTGTGAAAATGTGCAGTGTGCTTTTAGGCTATAATCACCAAAATAAGCACATATTATGGTGATTCATATATCGCATATATTATCCGTAGTTCAATTGAATGGCAGTCAAGCAGGGTATCAACCGGTATGTGGGTGTTAACTGTAAAATTAGGGTGCCAGTAAGTAGACTTGTGGTGTCCGTTTACTATGTGACATTTTGTAAATTTTTAAATTTTAACAATGAAGAAGATAGGTATTCAAACTTATAAATTCCATGGTAAAGACAGTATTTGCATCTAATTTTCGATTATATAATATGAAAACATGAAACTCAGTAACTTTTAATGTTAGTATAAATTAAGGTGTCATTTCCCGTGTAAATGGGACACAAGCTGTGACATGAAATAAAAAAGCCTAAACATTGTGTTATTGGTTTTAAATGTGCCATCAAAACCTTGAAAATATATGGTATATTGTTCTGATTGTATTAGAAAGCAAAAAACATAAGATTATAACATAATAAATCTGACTGTTTGGTAATTAGCCGATCATGTTATAATCAATGGCAGTCATTGATTTCCTGTAAACAAAACCCAAATTTTGGTTGTCCCGCTTTTCACGTTACTCTGGGCACCAATGGTTTGTCTGAGAAAACTGAAGTAAGTTGACATTGCTAAAAGTTCATGGCAATGCTTGCATACGTAATTCCATGACCTATATCATGCAAGTTTTTTATAAAGATTACATCTCTAAAACCTGGTTCCCGTGAAACGGGACACCATATGGGTGTCCCGCACACTTCTGCTGAAAAACATTGTTGTATATGCAGGCATGACCATTTGTTCTATTATCTATTGTTTGCCCCTCAAAGAACAAAAATTGGACCTATAAAACTTCTATACACATATCACATAGTAATGAAATTATCTTTAAAAAAATCAGAAAATTGGTTGTTGTCCATTCAAGGGAGGAACCCGGAATACAGTTTCTTGCCATTATTTAAAGTTTTTTTTAAAGTACTTTTGACTAATTGATTGTTATTTAACGAGGATTGGTACAGGATCAAATATTATTCAAGAAATTATTTTGAGATCCTCCTTAAATTTAAATTGCCTTTTGGCAATTTTTCTCTAAAATGTCACAAGTTGCCCCCCTAATTATGGGAAAAACACCCATGTGTGAAACACTAGGTTTTCTCAAGGGTTGGTTGACATGATTAATTAAAGTCTGAGTCAGAGATTTCGAAATATTATTTTTTTTGGTAATAATGAAAAATAGCAACTAGAACTAAAAGGTAGCAACCTAAAATGCACAATTCCGAAATTTGAGATGAATCGGAGAGTTTTCGTTTTAATGCGTAAAACATTTATGGAGTATACGTCCCAAGGAGTACTGTGTTTTAAAACAAAAATTCGGATCCGGAATTTTAAACAAAGTTGTGATTTTCTATATGACAAACTTCGATTTGAGCTTAAAAATTCTATAAATTAAAAAAAAAAAAAAAAAAAAAAAATGTACATGCAAAAAACACGATTTTTTTGGAAATTTGAGGGGCGCCCTCATCAGGAATTCTCTGAGTAGGCCTTTAAGGGCACAAGTGGTTAGTTGGTTTCTTGTTGGTTAGGCTTTAAAAGATTTTTTTAGGAAAAAAGTGAAAGAATTGCAATTCAACAATGGCAACATGATGTGAGGGATAAAGGAAAAATATTACCCATCAATGAGGTAAATGGGCAGCGGTTGGTACTGTTACAGTAACCAAAGTTGGGGTGCCAGCTCCCTCTATAATGGTTCCAGAACAGAGGTCAGCAGATGATAAAAGAGTAGTGGTTAAAGAGAATTATTTACAACTCATGAATATTCAGGAACATAATCATGCTATTTCAATTGGCTGATTCCTATTACGCAAACTATTTCCCTAGGGCAATAGATTGAACTGTTTCCATACAACTCGTCCCCAGAGTCACAGTGAGGTTGTAAATAAAACAAATATTACATGGTTTATATCGGGAAATAGGGCACACTATTTTCCCTTGGTTACTGGCTACGGGCCTATCACCCATCACCCTTCGGGTTCGGGGTGATAGGCCAGTACCTCGTAGCCAGTACCTCGGTTAAATAGTGTGCCCTATTTCCCTCTAACCATGTAGTATTTTTATAATGTTGACCTCTGGTTCCTTGGTTTATCAGAACTATGACTTGATGGGGTGTGCTAGTCCATGAGTCTCCCCATTTTTAAAAAAAAATGAAAGCAAGAGAAGAAAGACCAACAACCTTCATTCGGGGATGGAATTTCAGCCGAGAATCCGAGAAGCGATTTTATAGAATCAAAAACTTATAAGAACTAAACACAGTAGCGAATTAGATGATTCCCGCAAATTGTTTTGGGGAATCAAGGGAATGATTTCTCGCACACGCGATGAAATTCTATCCTGTACTCATTGTGTGTTTTTACTTGGTTACAAATATGATATATATTTTAAAATTGATTCGTTTTATTTTTATACCCATCCCAAAGTCCAAAGCCTTAACGGTGCAAAGAGAGGATTTCAAATAACAGGTGTCCCGGAAAAAATGTGAAAATTCTGATTTTGGCCACTGGTTGTAAAGCTTTATAGCAAAAAATCTTTCCGATATCATAATTATTATGTCATATTTTTTTCTTTTGGCTACAAAAAATTGTGAAAAATTTATAATTTTGTATAGGAAGCCATAACAGAAAGTCAAACCTTGTTTTTAAAATGAAATCTAAGCAGATACAAATCACCTTTTGATTTAATTTTTTAAGTGATGTCTGTAATCAAATGAAAAGGTAGGGGATCTAATGTGGTCGAATCTATATGAACTCAACTACATATCACAGGAAAAACATGGATGACTTGAAATCTCTTGTTGACACTTTAAAGGGTATGAATCAGTACTCTTACACCACATCCTTGAAGATGCAGGTGTTTAATGTTGGGTATTGAGTTTTCATTTAGATTTTCATGGGGCCGGTAGTTTTCGAGATTTCAAATATATAATTTTTTGTGTAGTAATTAAAAATAGTCATCTAGAACTAAGATAGTCACCTATGATTAATTCCAAAGTTAGGAGATGAATCGGATTTTCCGTTTAATGCAGTAAACATTTATGAACACACATTATACAGTACCATTACGAAGATAACGTGTATATAACAAAAATTCCGGATCCGGAATTTTATAACAAAGTGTGATTTTCTATATGAAGGGACATCGATTTGAGCTTAGTATTTCACACAGTGATTAGTATATGGACACCATTCGGTATATGCAAAAACACATGATTTGTTGAAAAATGAGTGGCCCGCATCAGGAAATCTCGGAGTCAGCCTTTACAATGCACCTACGGCAATTTGCCTGGGTGCTTCCACCATTTGCCTGGAGGGAGGAATACCGTATGTGAATTAGAGTGGCAGGGACTGAAAATTGAATCCAGTTATGTACATTGTAAAGGTTTTATTCAAACTTCAATACAGTGAAAATGGATAAAAACCGTCTCTGACTCAATGCAGCAGCAAAACAGTTCAATTGCATGCGCGCGTTGGGTTGAATCGGAGATGGTTTTCATGCGGGCTTTTGCCGGTTACTCACGGCGCGGCACTCGTCACGGCGAGTCACATAGCTTTTGTGTCGCCTGCCTTGAGGCAGGAAGACACATAGGGATCACTTGTCCCATGTAGTCTGTTGATGTCTGTTGTTGTTTGAAAAAGGGTTAACATTTGCTTGTACTATTTCCACAGTACTTTGATGGATTTAAAACCAAACTTCAGTCATAGATGCACATGGGATCCCGCATTTGCTGATGAGGTCAAAGGTAACATCCTAAGGTCAAAGGTCAGTGAGGTCAAGTGTAAGATAGGTTAAAAATGTAAAATTGACCTAAATTGAAAAGTGAAGTTCATTGGACCAAACATGAACCATAGGTGCAACATTGGATCCCTCATATGTTAATGAGGTCAAAGGTCACATGCTAAGGTCAAAGGTCATGTGAGGTCAAGTTGTAAGACCTAGGTACACCCACAATGTAAAAAATTGAACCTAAACCTTTCAAGTTTAAGTTCAATTAGAACCAACTTGAATCATAGGGTGAACCATTGGGTCCCTCATTGGTTACTGGCGTCAAAGGTCACATGCCAAGGTCAAAGGTCAACAATGAGAACTAGGAATTATACAAAAAGCCGAAGGCAGGGGCGACACATGACGGTCGAGGACCGATGTACTTTTTTGGTTTGTTTTTTTCAGTCATCACGTAAATTATCACTTAATAGTTTGTTTCGATCGTTCACTAGATCAGGGAAGTAGTTTGAAGGTGAACAATATTCTTTAAATACTTCAAAACTATTAAACAGTAACACGAAGCACCTGAGGCCGGGCTGATGAGGAAGTGATTAGTGGTATAATAAGCCGTACGTAAACCTCTTGTGTAAGGAGAATTGCTTTATTGATCAACTCGAGGCAGCTCGTGTGATAGTGCCACTTCACATGCGTAGAAAGGGCGACAACAATAAATAAACGCGAAAGTGGATTACACGTAAAAATGCCTTAAAGTTATGCGTCTGTTTAGACCCGTTCCGGCTCGAAATTGAATACTATGTTCAATCAATCTATTTTTAAAACGATGAAATTTTGATTTTAAGCTTCAATTTCACATAGTCTTCCGATTAGATTTTACGGTAGGGCATGTAAACAGCACCATCAATAGCGATGTTCCATATCGCTGCAATCCCTCATCATGTTCCATTGCACGCTGTTTCGCACACTTTCTTATTTTGATATAGAAGAGCTACGAACCCTAAAATAACTTTGTTACACCAAATAGTCCACGATTAAAAACATAGTGCCACCCGAGATATTAAAAAATGGTCATCAAAATGATACCGTGTGTTTATTATTATTGGTATTATTATTGAGAAAGGGAAAGAGTTCTGAGGTGTTATTGTTCTTATTATCATTATTATGTTACGTAAGAACATTTGATTAATTTTAGGTTTGTTATAACCTTGCTTACCTTGCATTCGTGTGCCACCCGTCGTCTATATTCTCCCTACTTCACGAAGTACATTGAAGCAATGAAAAAAAAAAAATGTGACGCGCCGCAACGCGCCGCGCAGTGAGTAAACGGCAAAAGCCTTTTCATGCATTTCAGTTTTGCAAGTGCAGTGAAGTATGAATGGACCCTTATTAAACCCTACATACAATGGCTGTAGGATTAACTTTGTGCCAATGTGGATAATATATTCTAATTTTTTTTTTAACGGTTGTGCATTCAAATTGATTTTCACCACCTTAAAATTGAATCAAGTATACCCAGATCTATCCTGTAAAGGAAATATTATATTCCCTAATTCATGAACTCAAAAGTGAATATAATACAATTTTCATTCTGCTTACCTTCCAACTTACCCCTAACCCACCTCCCTGCAAAGAAAACATAATTAAAACAACACTCTAATATTGAGGCGCGCCGTGCTTTATGATGAGCAAAGGACTATGGTACGGCTGGGGACGGACAAGCAAAGAAAAGCGGTTACCTGCGTAGTACTCCCATCTAATGTTCGTCTGTCTATCCACAGATTCACAAGGACACTAACTGGATTGTGCTTAAAGCCATTGTCAGTCATTTTTTTCCAAATTCAAAATGCCCATTTTGTCTCTTAATTGCTAGTGTTAGGTCATATCAACATCTTATATTACTTTTCTTTGTGAAAAACAGACACTTAGGCATTTTAAAGCGGTCTTGAAGATGCCATTTACGACTATTTCTGGGCTTTAAAAAAGTCGGATCCCGACTTTTATTAGTAAACAAAGCATAAAAATCATAATATCTTGGCAAATACGAGGTGTTACGCTTAGCCACTTACAGCTGGGTCTTTACTACAAGAATTTCCAATACAACAGTGCAAAAAAAATAGACTTTGATGAGAAATAGGGGCGCGATTTGTTTACATCATGAAGAAATCGCTGATAGTGGCTTTAAAGAA
The DNA here is from genome assembly GCA_023653785.1 of Ophioderma brevispina. Lineage (NCBI taxonomy): Eukaryota > Metazoa > Echinodermata > Ophiuroidea > Amphilepidida > Ophiodermatidae > Ophioderma > Ophioderma brevispina. The sequence goes on from JAMKCH010012857.1 coordinate 6,023, forward strand.
AGATTTCACTGTTTACACAAACTACAGCTATATTATGCCATGGCTTATGCAATAAGTGTATTGTGTGTGCACCATGCCAATTCCTTTGTACAGTACTCAGTAGACTTGATATAAACAACAAGATTGACATCCCATTCAATAGTTATCCCAATATTGATTGGGGTGAGAAAATACTCCTTGACATCTTCCTTTGTTCTCATGTCAACAATAACACAAGAACTTCTGAAACTGTGTGCACAATTTCCAATTTCTCTTGGATTTTAATGATATTGAGCATTCAAAAAAATAAGGATGCATTTGGATTACGTGGTATCATGTCTACAGGGGCGGATCCAGTATTTGAAAAACGTCAAAATTACCGGGGGCTGAAAGGCTAAACTTGTCCAAAATGGGCTGATTTTGCAACATTTTGCAGAATTACCGGGATGCGCGACGCGCGCCCTCTCCGCCCCTTCCCTAGATCCGCGCCTGTGTCTATGTGATTGTAGGTAAGTTGGACTCATATTTATTTTATAAGGAAGACTGAGGCATGTAAACAATTGGCATTTGGTGTCCACTCTGCTAATGGAGAGATATGTGCAGTGGTTTTTAGTACACCTTCCTCTGTGTTAGTGTGTTATATCCTACAGATTCGATCTGTGTACCTGCATACAGCCGACCCCTCTCGGGACCCAATTTTTGACACAATGTTAAATTTTAGGTACCTTGAAAACACCCATATGCATAAATGACCCTTAAAGCATCAACAAATGTAAGTTTGTGCACCAAAACCGTAAAATGGGGATGTAATGCAACCCCTGTTCAATATTGATCTTACAGGGGAATACTGCCAGATTTTGACACCAATATCATCTCTCAAGGCTAGGTTTTATTTCAGCGATAAGAACAGATAATACTGGCATTTTACCAGTGGCGTAACTAGCTTTTTTTTCAGGGGCAAGCATATTAAAATTGGTTAGTATAAAGTATAGGGCGATGTTGTGTTCACCGTAAATTTGCACGTGTGCAGAAAATCACTAATTTTTCAGGGGGGCAAGAGGGGGCAGCTCACCTCCCCCTTCGCCCCTGGTTAAACCACTGCATTTTACTAGATTTTAAAAGTAACCCAATTGGGTATGCTACGTAATTATATATTTTTGTGATTAAATGGAGTAAAAATCAACCGATATTACCATTGCAGTAGTTTAAAGGGGCATTTCGTGATCCACAGCCTTCCCCCCCACAGCCCCCACCCAAGATTTAGTTAGTTAGTTAATTAAACCAAAGTTTTAAATCCGGTTTTGTCCCCTTAAATGGGGGTGGACGGATATACCTCACACTCAACAATACTGCTGTGTGAGGATTTACCGCATAGAAATTCAGATTTGTATATCATCTGAACCGTTACCCAAGAATAGTATGTGACTCTAATCTTGTATGCAAATTTGATCTACTCTAGAAGAAATTTGTAATTTTTTGAGCCAATCCCAGATGCATAAGACTAATAATGTTAAAGAGGGTGTTATGCATTTTGTCAAGCAGAAACACAGTAAGAGTAAGAAATGTTTTATTCATAGAATTCAGGGATGTAGGTACAGTGGGTGGTGGTGGGTGGCAGAGCCCACCACTCAGCTCCAGAGCCCACCACTAAACACCAATTTTAACTCTAGAGCCCACCACTCAAAGAGCAAAAATGGGCAATTTTAATCGTGTATGCAAATTTTGACAATTTTAGGCATAACATTATAAAATATGTGAAATTTTCATCAAATAACATCCACCACTAAAAATGTGCTAGCTACAACCCTGATAGAATTATTCATATTGTCAAGTAATAACCAAATTATTATTTTTTTCCAGTCTGTCTTGAGGCATTTGCTGTAACCACTGGAGAGTGTGAATCATAGGAAGTCAAGTCTACTGGATGCATTCTTCCAGACTCATCCACAACTTAGCTACTCTAAGTCATTAGCAAACATTTTTGCAGACCTATAGACTGCCATTATAAGACTGTGCCAAAGAATTCAAAATGAAAATCTTCAATTTGAGTGTGTTGTATAAAGGGGCTCCAAAAGTTGTACTATTAAAAGCAACCTATGAACTGTCGTCTTTTGGATATTTCCAGCGGGGCAGGTAAAGTATTATATACATCTGTATAACTTAGGCAATTTACAAGTAAGATATAATTAGAATTTTCATAACCAAAAATTGACTTGTGTTTAAAATAATAATATGATATATTTTCATTGATAATGCAGTATGTCCGATTGTCTTCAGTCAAGTCCATATTTGTTCTGATTGTTTCCTGGAAATTTTTGCCTCCAAGTGTATTTCATTCCCAAGAATGCTATAGAGCAAAAACAGCAATTTTTATGGTTTACCAAAAATACATGTGTTAGCATGAAACTTGGTTGTGGGTATATCATTGTGTATCTGAGTATCAGTCTCTTGTATGAAGTAGAGAATATGAAATACTTAATTTAGAACAGGCATCTTTAATAATTTAGAAACCATATAAGCCAAGGTTTAAGATTCTACTATATTGTATCATTTGACTGACAAAAGATATTTTATGGGTGTTTTGTCTAAAACAGCAAAACAAATACAATATTATAAAGTTGCTCAAAATGAAACTACAGATATATTTACCCTAGTAATGACATATTTTCAAAATATAACATGTAATTTTCGCCCTGAAAGATTTTTTAGAAGTGCCATTTGATATATGTTCCAAATCCATAATGTTCTTACTTATAAAGCAATTCTTTCAATCTTTCAGTGTGCAAGAATTTATGAAATTCACTGGTCAAATAGTAGTTGAACGTACACAGATAGGAGTACGAGCTACAGTTAAAGAACAAGGTGAGTTAAGCATGCATGGAAATATGTAATCCAATAATTTAACAACCAATTTTTAATAAGCATCTTTTTGATCTGACTTTGGTTATCAAGTCATTTGTTGATGATGTACCAGCTCTAAATGTAACCAGGAATGAAAAATAACAAAAAAACAAAACAAATGCACATCATGTATGATTTGAAGTTGAAGATAATGAAGAGTCCATTGATTAGCTATAAAATTATAATAACTCCCTAGGGGTTCCTAGTGGAAAGGTTTGTATTGGGATGTGGGTAATATTATTCAGGTCCTTATCAAGAAGGAGTAATCCATTTCCAAATTTTACTGAAAATCTTTGAAAAGTGTATATTTTTCAGTGTAACAAAATTTGAAAATTCCAAATATTTCGGAACAGTTAGCTTAACTCTAACCCATCCGAGAGTCATTGAAAAGTCCGGTCGTCATCTTGTATCCCACCATGCACTACCTTCCCGAAGTCCTGCGGGGTTTTGTAATAAATTGTAATAAATAAATAAATTCATTCTGCCAATGTTCACTGTACATTGGGCCCTCAGAATTTAGCAGATGTGTCAAGGTCAAATTTGCAAACCAGGAAGTAGAGTGTACATTCCGGTCATTGCTTTGATTGACTTTGGGCCGCTTTTCTAGCAAAAGACATTGAAAACCAATTGCTTTCAATTGCACCTGTGATGTTTCCCCGCAGGAGACCTATTGCTGCCTATTGCATGTGAGATTAAAAAGCTTTTTATGCCGTTTTCCCGCTGAGGTAAAACGGTAGAATGATTGCATAAATGTTCTCAGTTGAAAACTGGGACATCAGGAGACACTTATGCCTCCTATTGACACTTGGCTGTTTTAGGGAGAAAGTCCCAGTGACGTGTTAGGGTTAATTTTGAACAGAAATTGTCTCAAATGAACACTGTAATATAGTTTGGAGTCTTACTTTGGTCAAATTTTGTATTCTTGGCAGTTACCTGGCTTTTGCGATTACCTGGCTTTCTTGACCCAAGCAAGGTTTATGGTTTACCAAATTTAAAGGTTGTGCAACCTATGGTTATTCTCCAAGAATAATGGCAGACAGACAGATAGACAGATAAATACATGGATAAACTTAGCCTATTAATAAATAGATTGCAGATTTAAAGGGGCATTTCATGATCCACAGTCTCGTCTCCCTGACTTAATTAGTAATTAGTACAGCATGTGTACCCAATCTTACTTGCAAATTCGATCATATCTGTAAGAAATTCACAAGTGTTTATTTTATGTCCATAAACACAGAAATTACAGTACAGTAGCCTACAGGAACCTGTGATTGAAGTATTGCTCATATCATCAAACCGCATGATAGGTATCGACTGAAATTTTGTGAATACACTTTTCTCAACAAATAACAATAATCATAAATAAAACAAGAGGTGCTAGAATCATGAAATGCACCTTTAATTGTCAGAATTGGAGCTGCACTATCCCACCCCACCAAAACCAATATCAAGTCTCTCCCATAATAACTCTTGTTTTGTCATCAAATCATTAACCATAATAATCTCAACAATTTTCAACAGAATACTACATTTTAACTCTGTATTTCAATGTAAACTCATTGCAGAATATAATTGCCATGTTTATGTGAGGAATGATTCCTTAGCTGGTGTAGTAATCACAGATCATGAATATCCACCAAGGGTAGCCTTCACATTAATAAACAAGGTAAGATAATGGCAAACTAATTACTTACAGAAGAAGTCACAGGCTTAGGAGGTTGATTTGAAGGGAATGTGTTGATTTCAAATTGAATATCCAGCGCTGGAGACACCCCTGAAGATGAGGTATAGTGTCTTCCTACAATGCATTTTTTCAAATACAATTTTTGCACAGGTTGTCACATGAGTCAAAAAGACAAAAGAACCTAAATTGCAAATTGGGATGAGTTCTGTTCATTTAATTAGATACTTACTGTCACTATACTCATGTGACAACCAGTGGCAAAGATTGTATTTGAAGAAATGCATTGTGGGAAGAACACTACCTCCTCGTACACCTCTAATACTACATTGACAGGTTCCATCAATGAGTAGTAATGAGGGTTGTATAAGATACCTTTTTAACATCTGTGATGGTTTCTATTCCAATATTCCAATGAAAGTATCTTTAAATTGAATAGTTATTGCCAGGTAGTTCTACCATAGCTGTTCTTGAATTTAAAATGATTTCTTGATAGTAGTAATTGGTAGCTTGAAATAAGGCCACATAGATGTCAATTTGGTATGTAACCTTGCTTGGCCTACTATAAGCCTTAATCCTTTGAACACAAGATCAATTTGTTAATTTTTGCTTCAAAAAGGTCAAAATTATTTATTTTGAATTTTTGCTTCAAAAAGGTCAAAATGATTTATTTCCCATGGCATACTCATAATCGTCATGAAAAATGCATCTAAATGAGTCAAAACAAGTCAAGTCTTTGCTAGTGCTTTCCAAATGACTAGCAAGCATTTGGGGGGGAAAGGCCGCCTCTCTTAAGCCATTGACTTATGTGCTATAACTTATAGAGAATTGGCCAGTGTCAAGAGTTAAGCAGGTTTCTGTGCTAAGTACAAACATGACTGTTGGTTACTTGAATCAGTAGTCACCAATGATCTTGAAGGACCATCTTATTTGTGTGTAATGTTATCTGTTGATTCAATATTTCTCTTGCAGTTCCTTGATCAGTTTGCCTCAGAAGTATCCTGCAGCACATGGCCTACTGCAACAGAGAGTACTGTCGTATTTAAAGGACTAGATCCATTACTCATAGAATATCAGGTCAGTGCAAAACAACAGTGCCTTTGTTAGAGCATTGTTTCTCAGACAGAAAAAAGGGTGAGAACAACTTCAGCTAAGCAATAGGCATAGTTTTAATGTTAGTCTTATTCTAGTTGAAACACAAAGCATCACATCAATGCTTTGGTAGTACTCCTACTACTCATTAACTATGAAATTGTTCAGTTAATGCTTTGATTGAATGGCACCTGACATTTTCAGTTATGCTTAGTTGTAAGCTTAGATTTTGATGCTCATTGAGGGCCTGTGTGGTGTGGTGAATAGGATGGCTGACTGATGATAATGTGGGTTTGAGTCCCAATGCTTCACTTGCCTCAGGTGTAAAATGGGCAGCAGTTAGGGGAATACCACAATCTAAACATTGATAGGTTTATGTGCTTAATTTGCAGGCACCTGAAAACATGATTCTGATCATTTCCTAGTGGCTGCAAAATTATTGTAAAGCACTTGATCAAATGTTGGCAAGGCACTTTTAAGTACTGCTGTTTATTTCAGTGCATCAATTTCAAGATCAGAATTACATGTAAAATAAATGTGTATAGTGACAAAATCTGAAGGGAAAGCCATTTAATCAGTTATAAGCAATGTACATAATGTGCATAAAGCAATGTAGCTTAACGGGTCTATCATTTCATCATATTACATACTTTTTAAAGTGTGGGATATAGGGGAGGTTGGCATCTCCAGGTTATGCATCTGGCAATGCTAGATCACTAGTTTAAAAAATGTTAGTTTATTAAATGAGATTTCTAACTTTTCTAAATAATTGCTTGCATTGAGTAGGAATAAGAAAATTAAATTTGTTGGACAAATTTTATTCTTTTCACTCTAGCTTACATAAAGTGAAAAAAATGCCTTTTTTCTTGACCATGATTTGAACCAGGGGCCCAATCGCCATGCAGGCTAGGCGGTGACTAGCAGCTGAGCTAACAAGAAAGTCAGTGTTGTGGAATCAAAGCTAAAGACATAATCTATAGACCAAAGCCCCTAAATCATATTTAATATGTTATTATTTTTTAGGCACCAGAGAAAGCTGATGCAATGATGAGACTTCAAAGTGATTTGGATGAGACAAAGATTATCATGGTATGTTAGAAATCCATCTGGGAACTTAACTTCTATGTTAGGATTGTAACACTTGCTTCAATACAGTTTGATGATATCTTTGTAATTGAGCAAGGTTTTTTTGAAAAATCTAGACCAGGTTGAAAGTCGTGTATTCTGAAACTCTCTTGTGTATGTCCAATAAATTTGGTGAAAGTTTTGTAATTTGGTTATTGTCCCGATTTGTATCACTTCATTTGCAAACCAATCTTGGTAACAGTGATCAGTGGGTAGGAGGGAAGTGATGATCTTAAGAAGGTGGTGGTTAAAGAATTAAAGGTCAAGTAGGAGTTAAATTGGGTAAAAAAAACTTTTTTGGTTTAAATTTTGGTATTTGATGCCAACAATTTTGAAGATTATTTTTAGATCATCTGTGATCATCTAAGATTAAATTGACCCATTGGGGTCAAATGTCATCCGGGAGGTAATTCATTGATCTCGGATATGAATATAGTGATCATCAAACCTGAGAACTGAAGCATTTAGATGCATTAAAGGTGCACTGTCCAATGGAAGATTAAAGGTTAATTAAATACTCACTGTACTGTTCATTAGATGTGGGTGACCCAATCGAGAACCTCGTCCCCCACTTTCTTCCATCAAAATTAAGTGTCGCAAATGAGCTGGCATGCAGACAAGAAGGTATTTAAGAGTATTTACAAGAATCAACATTGGTTCATGCAAATCTGTTAATGTATAATTAGTAAAGTTGACCACATAGACTTGGAGGAGTGGAGTAAAATGTACTTGTCACTCCTTATTACTACTCTAGTTATGTGTGTGTGGGGGGGTGCTGTATTAATTATGCACCATATAGTTCTTATTTCACTTGACAAATGCTCATTGAAAATGCAAGGTTTCCATTTGAAAACGTAAGTCTTGTATTGAAAAAAAACAAGCATTTTAATCGCAAAACAAGTTGTTTGGTAAATGAAAAGTCAATATATTTGATCAATAAACCCAGATTTTTGAAAGAAAAACTTAGTTTTTTGATTTAAAAACATAAGTTCCACTTGCCCACAGAAAATCTTGGTTTTCAGTGGAAAAACTGGGGAAATAATGTTCATACACAGTCATAACATTTGCCATATAACTGCTTATATTTTTTTAAATATTACAGCATAGTACCATAGACTCAATGCTACAACGAGGTGAAAAACTAGATGATTTAGTCGCCAAGTCAGATGCCCTCAGTTCACAGTCCCAAACATTCTACAAAACTGTAAGTTTCCAATTTAGTCAATTGTTTCTGGTGCACAGTCACCTAAGGATGAGAAAAGGGTAACCTTTCTCTACCTGAACAAAATGTAATTTTTCTGTACTATGTGCTTGACCTACCGGTGTCAGCGTTATTCTCTTCTCGATTAGTTATCGACTTCGGTCGATGTTATCGAGTATTCATTAGATGTAGATGTTGTATATGATTACACTTGAGTGATCCACTAAGCCCAAAAATCCCACAGCTTTAGCAGAAGGGGGATTTTGTCAAAGCAAAATCTGTCGTCGGCGTCGGCAGCGTCTGTCCATCTGTCTCCACCTGTAACTGTCAGACCCTTGACCCGATCTAGATGACAATTGCACCACAGGATCTTAGTATCTACCGTGCTGTGACAGTCGGGTCTGAAGGTCAAAGGTCATACTTTTAAGTATTCCGGTCTTTTCCGCTCTTGAAAACTTATGCAAACTCTCTCTTGCCAAGTTTTCCACTCTTATTCCTCCGGAATACTGTGCAAAGTCTCTCTTAACATTCTCATTGCTTTTCAAAATAAATAAAAAGGTGAACTTTACCAGATCCCAATATCCTAATTTGACAAAACATGGTATGTGAGTAGTGGTGGATGCAAGTAATACCCATGCACTGTGTTGTCAGTATTTGTGCATATTAATGAGCTCATTTGCATATTTGCTCTGATTGGCTCATTACTAAAAAGGTGAACTTTACCAGATCCCAATGTTGTCCAAATTTGATGACATTTTGTATGGTGGGTATGTTGGATTTCAATAATACTCATGCACTGTATCGATATTTTTTGGCATCTTAATGACTAATTTCCATAATCGGCTCCCTTTAAAGAATAAAAAGTGTTTCAAAATTAGCTTTAAAATTGAGTGTTTAGGTGAATTGAACAATTTTTTTTATTCAGGTACTTAGTGTAATATGACTATTTCACATATTTTCACATGCCACTATACAAACATTGCATTTGGATTGCCTTTTAGAATAGGACGAGTCTAAAGAATTGTTAACTTATGCCATTTTGTAACTAATGCCATTTTGTAAATTACCAGTAGTGCAAACATGACATTTAACTTTCTTAAGTGCTTGGAAAATTTAAAGAAACTGTTTTTCGAATGTATTTTCATTCCTCTTTTTTCCTTTGCAGGCACGGAAAGCTAATTCCTGCTGTGTTATACTGTAGTGTTTGATGAACAGCTCTATATCATATGCACGTGACAAAAGTTGCATGTACAAGCACACTTGGACCTTGGACCACTGATATTTGCTTAGTATCCACAACATCTATGAGAGCTTCATGTAAATCATGGATGCTTTATGTTTATTCTCCATCAGTAGAATTACCATATTGTCCTATAGCACTTAAAGGTGGATGACCCAATTTGATAACCTTGTTCTCTTCTATTTCCTCCCCAATCAGAATTTAGATTTTGGTATCAGAAGAAAGTTAATGTTTTTCTCATTACTGCAATGAAATTTAAGGCCTGGGAATGATTTATTGTTGTGTGAACAAACACATTTTTGCTGATTCTAATCAAAATAGCTGGACCAATTAAACTCAAAATTTAAAATCAGATGTTTTGGCAATGTGCTTTGATGTGAAGGAGAAAACATGAGAAAAATCTGACCATGTTTAGGTCACCCACCTTTAAGTAAGTCATGTTAGGTGGGTGTATTACAATTCTGTTTATAGTAAGCTGCTTTTTCAAGCTATAAAATAGTTGTCACCAGTTATCATGTCCAATTGTCAAGAACTTATATTTGTATATGATAAACCCATCAACATGGTTCAATTAATTTGTATTGTAAGCTATGGGCACTTTTTAGGGACAAAATGGTATACCTACATGTAATTGGTGGTATGCATCATAATTTGAAATTCAAGGTGTATGTGAATTTGTTGACATGGCTGTGATGGATAGTGTGTTGATGTATAATCAAGAAAAAAAACCTTGGCGAGCACCAGTGAAACCGCTCTTCCAAATATATTTTATTGTTATTACACTGGGAGAGGTATTTGTTGCAATTGTATTTGTTCACTGGCATTTCATTAGGTGTAGCAATATTTAAGCTGCACAGGTTAGTAATTTCATGATCGTCCTTTCAAAGGTTTCTTGTGGGTATGTGTCCTAAGTGTGATGCATATTTAAGATGTTATAGGCCAATACTGGGTTGCTATCTCTTAACTATGATTGTAATTGAATTCTTGTCATGCAGACTTCATTCATACCCAGCCATTTGCCCTAAATTCAAGCAGCATAAATCGGTAGAATAAAACAACTGAATACAAATATTTGATGTGATCGGGAAACCTTTCGCATGTTGCATTTGGAACAGACAGTGGCCAACAAATGAATGTGCACATTACAATCCATATGAATTAATCCACCATTGTAATGTGCACATTCCATTGCTGCCTACTGGCTTTGTTTCTTTTGTTTGAGCCACATGGAACAGACAGTAGGCAGAATATGAATGTGCATGTTACAATCCATATGAATTATATCCATCATTGTAATGTGCATATTCCATTGGTATCTGTTGGCAGTCCTATGAGACTCAAACAAGAACTCTAAATAAAAAAAATCAGGCAGTCTTGAAAGTCACCAAGTGCAAAATTTGACAGGTTTTCCAGATCGCATTACATACATGTAAATTTTTCACACCAAGCAGGATTAAATTTAAGGTGATCCATGTTTTCAGGATTCAATTCAGTTGCGATTTTTTTTCCCATTTGGGGAAACTGTTGATCAGTGATAATGGTATGTCTGTCGACAAACAATAGAAGTGTAAATGTTTTATGTGGTGTATGGTGTGACGTATAACAGAAGCCCGGTGAAGATGCTACCATTCCAGTGTTTTTTACTCCTAAAATGACCTGAAAGGATGTGAAAACAATTAACCTGGAAGCTTTTAGCAAAAACTTTCATTGTCTTTTGCACACGAGAGGAAAGTGGAACCCTTCCTCTTGGTAAGATGAGGGTGTTAATCATTTGTAGGATATATTGGTAATCACTTAAATATTAAGGCTTCTAAATGCTTGAGGAATATTTTAATGACTTCTGTGTTTGTTACATTTTAAACAAAAGGAGTAGAAGAGGATAACTTGAGGTAATGATTTATAGAATTCATTAAGGGAAGTTGCAAATCATATCTGTTATTTAAAAGATAAGTTTCAGCTCTTGCTTAAAGGTGCGTGTTCTGATTGTCTTTGGGACCTCCCGATTTACCTGTAGGTAGTGTCGATTTTGATATCAGATTTTGGTCGTATTTTTCTCATTGTCTTTATGAAATTTGATCCCTCAAATCCATTCCAATCTCAAGATATAAACAAAAAACACAATTTTAATGGTTAACCATCAATATTAGCACAATATCGAATAGGGCTTTACATTATCCATTATTGCTTCTACCATCAAAACCACAAGTTCGTTTCCCATGGTACTTGATGGGGTGCATATGCAAGTACCAGGCTCTCATATCAAGTAGAGAACACAATAGACATCAAATCGGAACAAGCACCTTTAAATTCTCAGCAGAATGGCATCAGTAGCTGTTCAAATGTGATTGTTGTAAATATTATTATCGTCATAATTATCATCGCTATTATATAGCTGTTGTGAACATAACCTATTTATACAGTCTACAACCTTAAAGAATAACCATATGGGTTAGAGAGAATTGAGTAGAATTGTGCAGTGAATGATACCAGTGAATAATTCTTTGGAAAAAATATGTCCAATGTCAGAGTGTTTGGTGATACAAAGTCTGGGAATGTTGTCATGAAAGCCTTTAATTTTCCTGAGTTAAACCCGAGTATACCATGGTCATGCCTGGTTGGTGCTTTTATCTTTATGAAACAATCCAAGATTTTCCATTTGAGGGAACACTATAATGACTTTTATATATGTAAGCAAAAGTTTATTTTGTTATGTTTAAGTCTCTTAAACATTGGATTGCTATGAGTATTTAAAGATTTTTAAAAATATTTTTGTGTGTAATAATTACAATAGTCAACTAGAACTAAAGATAGTCACCTAAAATGCTCAATTCTGAGGTTTGAGATGAATTTTATTTTATTTTAAAGGTGTGTGTTCCGATCGTCTTTGGGACCCCCTGATTTACCTGGAAGTATTGTCGATTTTGATATCAGATGAAAGGCCGTATTTTCTCATTGTCGTCCTGAAATTTGAGCCCTCAAATCCATTTCATTCTCAAGATATAAACAACCACCGTTTTAATGGTTAACCATCAATATTAGCATAGTATTGAATAGGGCTTTGCAATACGCATTATTGCTTCTACCATCAAAACTGCAAGTCTGTTTCCCACGGTACTTGATGGGGCATATGTGCAAGTGCCTGGCTCTCATATCAAGTAGAGAACACAATAGACAGAAATCAGAACAAGCACCTTTAATGTGCAGTAGTAAACAGTTGTGTAGTATAACAGAACCATAGGATGCCGTGTAAAACAAAAATTCCGGATCCAAAATTTTTATCACAAAGTTGTGATTTTCTTTGAAGGACATCATCTTGAGCTTTGCTATTTTACACAGTGATTAGCATGTGGACAAACATCTATATGCAACAAAACATGATTTATTTAAAGAATTGAGGGCACAATTCTCAGAAAAAAATATCTGTGTCAGCCTTTAACTGTCAAGTAGAAATCTCTTGGAGATTATTTTTTTAATGAGATTTGCCGACAGTTTTGGCTTTCATTGCACTGACTTGATTTTCATCATTTTCCTGTGATTTTATCACCTTGATAAGGTATGTAACAAATGATACTTGATAAATGACCCCTCAATTTTTTAAACCAAATGTTCCTAAATAGACCAAAAATCGTGTCGTACATGAAAGTATACACTGAGGTCTGATAATTAACAAATGTGATTGTGAAATTAGTGGCAAATGGCGACCTGAAACTGGCTAATAAGTGCACAACTCACCATGTATGTTGTTAAATTAAAAGTGTAGACACCTTTGAAAAGTATAGATTTTTGTAGAAATTCCAACTCTTCATGTAAAAGTGTTATGTGTAAAATATGTATTTTTGTGGGCAGGCATGCTATTTTCGTACAGCAGTGGGTGCAGCCTTTGCTGATGTTCAAACGTAGATCCTTTTTGTGCGGGAGCACTCGGGTATTTCCAGACGGTGCTGGATATGGCTTACAATGGAAATAGAACTGAACTAACAGCCTACAGTAAATGGCTCCTTTTTGAAAAATTGTATGTCCTTGGGGTGTTAGTACAGACATTAGACGATTTGCCCGATTCCCATAATGCATCTTGTCATCCTATTTCCATCCGGGAACTTGTATCAGCCGCAAGTCAGCTAAAACATATGGTTAAGTGCATAATATTAATACTAGAAAACTTACCTCATCTGTGACATTGCACTATAGTTTTGTAATCAGCAGGTGACAAGTAGGGCACGGTTATGATCGAAAATACCACCTTTTGCCGTAAATTTCAACATCAGTGCCTCAAATGTTTTTTGATCCTTTGATATTCTATATTTCTGTAAGATTAACTTTGCGTGAAAAGGTACTTTATATTGTAGTTTTAGGTACAGTCCGGCGACTCGAACGAATAGCAGAATATTTTGTAAACAATGAACTTTGGTACAAGGTCCCAGATGGAAACGGGCACAAAACAAGATGCACTATGGGGATCTGGCAAATCGTCTATATAGGATAGATGGATCTTGGGGCCCAATCCAGAAAAAACTAAATTTTTATTTATTTTACTTGGGTATTGTGTTTTGTATACTGTAAAATTGATATGTGTCCAACCTTTTTGGGTTATCGGAGTATGAATGTCACTGCTATGCTCTGTTCAGTTGAAAGTTAAAAGGTGACTTCATGTTATACAGCCTTGAAATGTGCATGATGTTCTCAGCGTATATATGGCACAAGCCAATGCTAGCCTATATGCAAAGATGCTTCAGTGTCGGACTAAACGGAGTAAATGGGTAAATTTTGTATGCCCGATAATTCATAAATGTATGAAATATTAGTATTATTGTTATAATTGCATAAATGATGTATTTTGCATGCCATGTGTTTGCCTTTGGGTTGGCAAAAAAATCTGAGCTGAGATGAAGTGGTAGAGTTAATTTGCTGGGATGACTTGAGAAGGTGGATTGGAAAATAAGCAGACATGGAACAATTATTGACTTGAAATTAAAGCCATGTATGTTCTTTGCTCTGCCAATGAAAATATCTTTGACTAGTACATGGCAAATTGACTCAAAATAAGATGCATGTATATTTTTATAGTCTTAATCTGTTTAGTAATGTTCTCTTATTGAAATGTACATTATGCTATGGATGTTGTCTGCACGATTTGTGAGATTTGATGAGGACATAAATATCTTGCATATACGATGAAAAGTTAAGAGTTGTGAAAAGTGCATACCTGCCAACCTTCCCTGTTTTGTAGTAAGGGGAACGAGTTGGCGCAGCGTATCTTCCCTCGCCTTTCACCAATGATGTCTTTGGTTCTATCCCCGGCAGGGCTCGTTCTCGGTGGCTTTGGTTTCTCGATCCATACTCGTTCCCGCAGGTTTTCTCCGGGTACTCCGGTTTCCTTCTGCTTCTAAAATCGAGCTTCTTCGCATAAATCTGTTATGGTATTATGGTTTCTCTGATGTGCTGAGCACCTTTCATGGCTTCCGCACAGCGCCTTGAGCACGTTTACGTGGATATGTCGCATGTTAAAAATACACAATTATTATTATTATTAATCATCCCTATTTTTAACTTTCCAAATTGCAAAAAAAAAGGGATATCCTGATTTCTGAATTTCAAACAAATCTTGAAATAATTGCCAGAAAAATCATGAAATATTTTTTGGGCTTCGAAACTGTGTTCTATAGTTACCAACAAAGGTTATCCACTGCAGACAATCCTGAGCTGTATTTTTTGCCGATTTAAAACAGCTATTTGACCATTTAAAGTCACAAAAACTGCTTGGTCTAAACGGCGGGAATTTAAGCACATTTCACGCCGTCAGGCGCAAGACGCACCATCGCGTCGCGCGGTGAATTTTTGCTCCGTAATGAAGCATGCGCGTGTTTTAATGTACTTTTGCGCGAACGCATCTTGGAAAAACGAAAAATAATATTTGAAAATGTAAACAAAGCGCTAATTTAAACCAGATGAAATTTCAATTTCTTCTAATTTCTGGAGTTAGAGACAAAATATGTTTGATTCAATAGTGCATAAAGATGTATTTTCATCACTTGCACAACATACTCAATTTTGAAGTTCAAAGATAAAGTTATTTGAGAAAGAGACAGCTTGAAATGGCGTGAAAAGTCACTTTTTTTTACTAAAACACGGATTTTCTCAATGTTCAATTTTCCCAAATTTGGCAAATTTTCAGACAAGATACCTCCAAAAATACCGAAGTAAAAGGTAAGGTTTAACTTTCCTACGATAGCAATCGGTCTTCTCTAGGGACGGTTTTCTAAATTTTTCATTTTTTCGATTTCTAACTAAAGATATTCTCCAATATATACTCAAATTTTGGAAAAGAAAAGTAAAAATCACACTTTTTTGACATTTTTCCTTATTCAAAAAGTAAGCTCTATTTTTAAAAAATGAAAAAAAACCGTCCCTAGACAAATTTGTCTTGTTTCTAAAAAATAACATAAGAAATCATGAAAATTCAAATTGTTTTTGTTATGCTCGTCTGTTTTTGTTATGTTTTACATTAATCTGATGCCATCATCGGGTTCATCATCCAATTTTCTTTCTAGAAATGTATACTTTTGCATACAATAATTAAATATTTGCAAAGTTACAAACCAAAATAGATACTCGGAAACTCAAGGTTCACACTGCCCTTAACACATAAAAACCCCGACTTTAACCCTCATTTTAGCACACAAAGCGTTAGTACCTAGTGAATTTTTAGCATGATTATGAAATATCTTGTGGTTAAACTTTAGGAACACTTTCTTTCTCTAAGTACTGACATATGTTTAGTACAGTATAGGAACATTGCTATGCATCATGGGATTGATTCAAAACACCTGGGCCTGGCCTGCTTGTTGGGTCAGTTTGTCCTGGGGTGAGATTGTAACCAGACAGTGAAACAAGTTATCTTTAGTCAATACAATATGAAGTCGGTTTCTGGCAATGTTGCCAGCACCTTAATGCTTTCACTGCATACATAGTCGAGTCGTAAAGGGACAGAGCCAACAAAAACAATGATGCAAAATTAATGCAGTCAGTCCCTACTAATGCATAATCGGTTTCTCTGTTGTTTTGCAATTATGATGACTGGTCACTGGTGCTTCCAAGCCTAGCATATTTTGGGGAATATCCTACATTTTGAGCAACATTTTAAAATCAAAATTACGCACACTAGTTCCTGGTCTTAAACCCACAAATGCGATCTTGGCAGTGTTATGGAACTTTTAATTACATTTAGATTATTTTGTTTTAACTTTCACACCTACACCCTTTTCAGAAGTTTTAATAACACCGTTTTAACAACCGTTGTAAATATTATCTTTATTGTTTATAATATTTAACTGTGGAAACCTTGCTTTACCACCCATTATATATTACATGATGGACCGGTACATAAATAAGCACGTCACTTCATCCTCAAAACAATTCATTAATTTTGAGCTGATAATGTTTTTAAACACTGATGGGGTAGCAATGATTCTTGTGAAATTAAAATCGCATTGTACATTAACTATCTGTGCTTGTATTAACGGCTTTTCTATTGAACTACACAAAGCAAGGCCATGAAACCAAGTTTATCATGGACCTAAGTAGAGTAGAGGACAACCAACCGAAAAACCGACCAATTACCTAATTCGATACCCATTCATCTCGACAAAAGCTGAGGGCACTCGTTGTGTATTCATGTGCATAGACCGAGACGTTTTTGTGATCTATATGCATCTCTTTTTCAGCCAGCTGTCGTTTCGTGACTACGGGAAAAACTGTCCAAAAACTGTAATTTGAGACCGGATGTTGTAACCCGCGGACTGTAGGGGTTTTGGAAGTGCCCATACAATTCACTTTCCATCCCATCTTTTTTGGGGCCAATTGTTGTCACCAAAGAGAGGAAATTTGGTTCAAAAGATTACGAAAAACCCCCATCAAATCCGTCATTCCTTTGGGGATCTCGACTGTAGAAAATAAGCTTGCATTTTGGGTGATTTGGTTGACCCGTAATTGTTAAAAATCTTGTGAAATAATGTGAAAAGTTCCCGATCACTTCCGACTCTTGAGAAAATGGGTTAAGTGAAAGTTCAATGTACCTTGTAACAATGTATACCTTCTGAAGTGGCGCCCAACTCGCCCACCCGTGTAATTGTACAATCGAAAACCCACAAAATTGGAATATTTTAACTTCCGTTATGTTTGAGATTTGTTTACCGCTGTGCTGTTTGATAGGGTCGATACCATGTTCGAACTGATTACCAATGTCTTCATCGTGAAAATTGAAATGTGATAAGTCATCTTTAGAACCTAATTAAATCGTATAAATTATAATTAACGCTCGTCTAAATCCGAAGGGGGGGGGGGGGGTTGTTACCCCAGCTCCTCTCCCTGTCTATTCTTTTTTTTCGCCCAACGCGCAAACACGGTGGCAAATGAGTTCAATGTATGAACCAATTGACATTTTATTAATGCTCCTTTCATGCCCCCCCATTAAAACAGCTACCTGGGGTTAAGGAAAGGAAAGGGTGATCCAAAAGTGATGGATAGGGGTGGCAATCACCCCCCCCCCCCCCCCGCGTAAATCCCGGGGGGGTTGTGGGGATATATCCCCAATATTTTGATGAGGGGACATCATCCCCCCCAATGTTATACCCTTCACAAAAGCCACGGGCCACTTTTTGACCCAAAATAACCTCCCTAGTTTACCATAATAGTTAAAATGGTAAATTTCCGCTCGCGTTTGCGCGCATTTTTGTTGTTCAAATTACAATTATATTTTATGATTTTAGCTTCTAAATGGGCAAATTTTTTTTAGCGCGCTCAATGGATCTTTCAGCAAACCCCATTCAATCCATAAATTTCATCATTCCCATCCCTCCACTGTCAAAAGAAATTTACCTCCACTGCCCACCCCCCCCCCCCCCTTCAGAGGATGCCAACACGACGCAGTACGCCACAAGGAATATTCACAATGACATTTTAGTTGCAATAGATCGCAGGTCCTCCTCCTTCCTTTGATACCAAAATGAGTACCAACATACGTAACAGTCATGAATGACGTCACTAATGTCCCTACATAGGAAAAGGTTTTAAGTGTTACAATATTAATTTTGAGCCAGTAATTGCAAAATAGTCAAGTGTTTCTTCCTATATGCAAGATTTTTAACTTTTAATTACCTTATGACGGCATAGTGAATCATCGTAGTTTCTACATATTTATACTTATGGAGAAGAGGAAAGTTTAATAAATTCTAAGCTATACCGTAGGTACCAATTTATAGGAATTGGATGTTCAATAAAGAAATTCAAGTCGAAGGCAGTCAGCCCTCCTGCTTAGATGGTGATTTATCGCATTATCTTACGGTAATATGATTTTAATAACAAAAGGCGGCAACATGATAGGGGCTTTGTGAACTATGTGTGGTGTGGGTCTTTCCCTATTCGTCCATTGTGTGTCTAATCAAGCATTCCAAGGCTTCACCTTCAAACCGCGCCTGCATTGTGTGCACTGACGCAGGCGAGTCCCATATTGACACTGTGCAAATAGTAGATGAAGAGACGTATTGTATCGAAAATTTCGAATGTTTTAGAGTTTGGGTAAAACATTTGTGATGTGAGAATGTATTTACCCTAATGAAGTAGCGCCAACAGAAAGCTTGCATTGATGTCAACAACAAGTTTGCAAATAATTCCAGTTAAGGTAAAACAAACTGGTAATGCAAGGGGGCATGTTCTGACTTCCTTTAAAAAGGGTACATTTAAATTGTCATTTTTGTTTCTGATACAATATGGATGTCATTTTTTCTGGAAAGTTTTTTTTTTTTTTTTTTTTTAAATTCAAATCAATAAATATCACCAACTCATAATATTACTTATTCACTTCAATACCACGTTTGAGTCTCGATCGTAAGTTGTTTGGTCATGTACCAATAGGACTAAACTCTCCATGACGGGATCAATGAAACAGAATCGGCAAATGACTTCTTAGCGAGCTACCTAGCGACTGACCTGAATTTTCTGTTTCCAGGAGGGAGAGAGGAGCGATGCGAGATGTTTTGTTTTCCTGTAGCAGCATAAATCCTTTTGGGGCAAACAGTGGCAAGAGAGAAGCAGGTCTAATATAAAAATGGGGCAATTTGTGTAAAAAAAACCAGTGCAGAATATTCCTCCATTTTGGGGAAACTAAAATTGACCTGTCTGAGGCCTCCACAACTCCTGGACTGAGCGTTGTGGCTTCCTCCTCTAAACTGGCGTACTTGTTGATCTTATTTGGCAACTTATGACATTTTAAACTGCAGCTTTTGCCAGTACAAAAGTAAGGCGAAAATAACTGCTCAGTTTCCAGCCGTAAAAATGAAAATATATCCATTGCGAATCCATGTTTCATATGTTCTTTAAATAGAGTGATTGCAAATGTGAGAAAGTGTGAAAGTTGATAAACTGCAAAATATTACTTTTGAATAAATGGAAAAGAAGAGTAATATACAGAGCAAAGGTGGTTATATGGCTCTAACTTGATTGCGGAGGTAGGGTGGTAGCTGAGATATGAATGTATGATACAGGAATTGATATCTCATATATGGGGAGTATAAATTCCAGGCCAGCATCTCTATCTAATATTAACTATTAATGCTTTATATTTGTTTAAAAAAAACTTAGTGTTTGTGCTAAACTGTGGCATACCGAGCAGGCGAAAGTTAATCCCCTGGCTCAATTAGTAGCGGGGTTTGCAGGTGTCCCATAAACCGGATTATCGGGAAGAATTGCTGCAACAATGTTTCCATTAATTTTGGAGGATGTGATCAACCTTGGTCTTAAATGTGGCCACCCAAAATGATTGTCAATTTGGCTCTAATTTTCATGTGCTTTGGAGCAGCTGCTTGGTGGATGAAATGAGAATTTTGCACTTTAATGCATACGATATGACACTGTACAATACAAATAGCTTTTTGTCTTGACCCTGATATTGACCTCAGCGCAGAATAAGAAATCACTATTGCTGTATGTGTATCTGTTGGTCATTTTGTTAAAGTTATTGTTAAGTATGCAATTTTGTTTCTCTCCTGACAAAAAATGCTTGTGCCATAGACTTTTTACGAACATCGGGGGGGAAACATTCAGAACGAATACAATGTACGCGAGCGGCCTTATACGCTTGCGTACATTCACAAGTGCTTGGTAGTAATGCACATTACGCAATAGCGGAAATATGCGCTGTTGGATGACCCCGTTAGGACGCTTAACAGGGTCATTGTGTTCGGTTTAAACTGTTTTGAAAAGGTCCGGTTGGCCATTATCATGTTTTGGGAGTACAAGTGTGGGCAAAGATATCGGATCCAAATATTGATAATGATAAAAATGGATGATTCCGGCCCAATATTAATTAGTCTCGTAGGTTTTAAAACTTTGGGCTTGACTGCGTCTTGCCAATATTTTTGCAAGTCATAGATCGACCAAGTTAATTTGGGCTTAATCGATCCAATTTTATATAAACTTGGTCAAAAGAATTTCTGGTGCAAGGTTCGTATGCAACTTATCTTAGTGGGGGTGAAAGGTCATGTGAGCAGATTAAAGGGGCATTCTTTAAAAATCTTAATTTGTTTTTTCTGCCACAGTCACCAAACTTGGTTGTATTAGAACTGACCCAAGGCCCATATCAAGTGTACACAGATTGGGGGTCAAAGTTATGTGTATGGGGTGGGTGGATTAAAGGGGCATTATGTAATGCTCACTTCTGAAGTGGTAACATATGAAAAGGTTAAAATTTAATGATCTTAATCGGAGGGCCAAGAAGATATGATTCAGAATCGCCTTGTTAGATTAGGTTAGTTCAAGAGAAGCCCAGTCAGTTCAGTCAGTCAGTCAGTTGTTCCCCTTAATAATCATCCAGACTTTCTAACAGTGTGTATAAGCTGTTCAATGGAAATTGTCAGGTGATATAATTTATATATAATGTCAGTGAAAGAGTGAGTTGACCATAGTAGCCTTGTTATAATGCTGTGAGAGTGTTGGAAATAACAAGTCATTTGTCAGTATGAGTTAACTTAGATTGTTTCTTGTATGACTTGAATGAAGCTTTTGGAAGTGGTTGCCAGAATAAGAGGGTATGAATGATTGTTTCTGTTTTTAGTTCGTTGGTAGTAAATTAATCTTTAAGGGCCCAGGAAATTGCAACTAATTGATGTGTTTGTGTCAAGTCTACAAGAGGGACGAAGAAAGAAAGCAGTAATATTTTGGTTGGTGATGACAGCAGTAGTAAACTATGATTTTTTCAGAGAAATAGAGAAAATTCCAGGTGACTGGTGTGAATCTTCATGGCACCTGATCTGAAAATCAATAGTTTCACTAATGATGTCATGGTAGGTATTCTGTTGTGTGTGGCCCTGTTTATTGGGAAGGGAATACCCTGTAAAGATTTGGAGTAGGTTTATCATCTCATTTCCTGGTGGGGACCTTTAACTTGCACAAACACGATGATACTTGGAAAAGTTTCTGCAATAGCCAACTAAATTCAGGGTATTTTTTGGAGTTTACACAACCTGACCCATCTGACATACTATTTTTCTGACACACTTATGAATTTGGAACCCTTCATGGAATAAAGCACATGTTTATTCCGTTCCATGATAGGCTTGTCAAAAATAATTAGCTCAAATCACATGCAGTAAGTGGGGTTGGAAAGTCGTCCAAATCGCTAAAAAATTGCAGGCAAATGAACACTGCGAGTCCCTTAGAAACCAGTATCAAAAATTTTGCCAAGAAATAGCAGTAAAAACCTTCCCGAGTTTCCCAGTTAGCTACCAAATTCAGGGATGTGATTTTTCCTCCGATTGGAGGATTTCCTCCTTTTTAACCCCTGTACAAAAGTATAGGAGATCTTGCAACTTCCTTTTTCTTTCTTTTCCTCCTTTCTGGAAATAATGCAATCTCATCCCTGCAAATTGGAGATAGAGCAACATGAAGTGAATGACAATAGCTGCATCATGCATGTCTAAGTATTAGCCTAAGCTGCTAGCTGGGACCTTGTCTAATTAGAAAATGGAAGTGATCACTGAAAGCAAGCACTCAAATATAAACAGGTGATGATACTATGGCGATAGCACCACAACCACCACCCCCTGGAAAACACAAACTATCAGTGACTTTACGGCAATTGTAGCATATGTGGTTGCAATTGAGCTTCGTGAGTATCCCTAATCCATGTAAAATGTGAATCAAAAACCAAGGATCAAGTGCCCGTCTTTCCCGTGGTGCTTGTTCATATTTTACACCTCATTAATTTTACACCCGCCACCCATATTCTCCCACAGTTCTCATCACCTTTTTAAACGATTCCCTCCTTCCCGTGGGTTAGTGCTTCTGTATTGTATTTTTTTTCCTAAAACTCCTCAAATACTAGTATAGATGAATTGGTGACATTTGTTTATGTTTATGGCGGCCCCCTGTTGGTATTGGTTGTAAGAGAGAGAAACTGGAAAGGCAAAAGCAACCTATACTTTGCATGGGGAAATTCGGTTTTTTGCTGTAACCTTTGTTTCGAATTAATAATACTAACTTTCTTATCAAAAAAAAAAAACGGCATAATAAGCTAATGCTACGCTGCACCATTTGGTGACCAATTTAGATCAGGGAAAGATTCTGCAAGTAATTTATAACCAGATTTTATGTGGTATCTCACAGAAAACAATACTGTAAGATTTGCCTGCCAGAAACAACAGGAGGGCGTAATGAATGTCAACAAGTGAACGTCATAGGTCACCTCATCTATAGCATTCCTATTTTACCTGGAAAGCGTCAGGATACCCGACAACGTCCCGTTATTCTTAAAGTTTTTTAGGCCTTAATGTTTTTGTAATTTTTTTCTTATCACTCGAGGGCCCTCTCTCAACAGACCGTCTTCTAATCTCTTCCTCTTTGACTTCTTATAATCCCTCCTCAAGTTCAGTAAACACTAGAATAGGCCTTAAATGCTCAGTCACAAGTCGAGTTTTGCTAGAAAACCACTTCCAGAATGCTTAAGACTGGTGCCGATCGGCCTTTTTTCGAAAATCGTGAACATTTTTCTTTTTCATGATTAGTTTTGGCAAGGTCTTGGACTGTTCTGTTACTGTCTTCTTGCAGTAGTTAGTTTTAGTTTTAGTTTTACGATATTTGCTGGAAAAAAAAAACATTTCTAGACTGTCAAGTCTGGTGCGATTGACCATTTTTCGAAAATTGAAGGCAGGGGGATTTCCCCTAATTTTGTTCTGGTCCCCGGCCAGAAGAAATGATGGATTTTTGGCAAAAAAAATTAGGATTTGGGGCCAAAAATACCAAATTTGGGCTAATATCAGCATTTTGCGGCCAAATTTTGAAGTTTTCCCCCAGAATTTCACTTGAGCCCCCCAAAAATTTCACGTTTGCCCCTCGTTTGCCTCCAGAACTGAAAGTCTGGCGCCGCCACTGGGTACAGTCACATAGAAGGCAGCTCCGACCCAAACCCTCTTTCCCATATACACAAGACCACAGCATTTTTCAAAATCGGCTACAGTCTTATAGTCTGGGCGAGGGTGCAAATACAGCAAAAAGTGCTCAGAAATGATTAAAAGCATAAGGACTTGGCACAATTATTCTCCACCGCATTCTGATATGTTCAGGGTGGAGCCAAAATATACAACACTCTCCCTAGCAACGGTTGCTAGGTAACAAAATACCCTAGCAACAGGCTGGTGCGGAGCTGCCACCTAGATGGGTACCACCACATGATTTGTTACTACCCCAGAACTAAACCAAATCAACTTGTAACTTCTCTAGATGACTTCCAACACAATCGGATGTTCCCCCTCCCCCCCAAAAAAAAAAATGGCCCCATTCAAGAGGGTACTAGATGGCCGCCAAATATAATTTCCTTTTAAATGAAATATAGCAAACATATTAAAACGGTATAAAATACCATTTTAGTTTTGTATGGAATGAATATTCCTGATCAAAAGTAATGCATTATTTGCCCATTTCATGTCATTCACATATTGTTTTAAATTCAAGAGACGTCCCAAAATGGCCACCAAAAATAGGGTGGTATTTCCTTCTTAAATACACTACAGCAATACAGCATGTTCAAATAATACTTATTAATGAAATGTTTCAATATATGACAAAAGATGTAAACAACCAAAGGATTTACATCAAAAATACAGATTGGACATTTTTAGCATGGCATTGATGATAGGATGCATGGTTTTTGCTTCAACTAGCATGGTTTTGATGGGCAGACCCTGAAGGCTTTATTTAATATGTAAGCGAATACGGCAAGTCCTTCACTGTTCCTGTCCTTTTCAAAGGTGCTATAAATGGGTGAAACGCGGTCGGTTCATCATTTAAGTTGCCCTCCTCAGTCAGTCAGTTGTAGCATTCTAGAACACAGGATCAAAAGTGTACAATGAAAAACCTGGATGTGTAGATGACCTGGATGTGGTCAAATTGTCTGCCACTGCACTGATAAATTGACTGGAGGACAGACTGTCGCGTCGCAACTGGTTAATAATACTACGGCATACATTATTTCATAATAAAGTTAGGCTAATTATATCCATTGTACGATCATATGAGGTTGACACACAAGTAGCAAAAAAGGCTATCAACAACTGCTGTCCATGATTAAGGCAAGAACCTTAAGTCTTAAGTAGTCTTTGGGGTACTTGGGGGTACTTCCTCATACTCCTGGCGCCTTTTAATGCAGTTGAACCAGTAGCTGAGCAATGGTGAGCACATGTGAGTGGGATAAAGATGTGCTGCTGGCTTGGGTTTAATATTTTGACCCATGATGAAGATGAACATGCCGACTAGTGACACAAGCGGACTGCGCATCAGCGGCAATGATTCCACTTGACTGCTCTGGTCAAGCCGTCAAACCCTGAATGATTACCTTCTGTGTAAAAAAGTCATGTCGGATACTATCAGCAATTTGGGATCATAATGTCACTCCGCTCATCTCATCAGTCTCATACCTTGTCGCAGGGACAGTGCCTATGGTCATTACCCATATGCATGAACACATCTCTCTTTTCAAATAAGCTCTCATTCCTGGAAGATGCTTGAGTGTACGTACTATTTACTCTTTAAGTAACATCAAGAAGCTAATCCAGCCTTTCTGTATAAGCATGGTAAGATCAGCAAGCATGAACACCTTTATGTTTTAATCTTGTCTACTATCCTCAAGTAGGGCTATCAGCTCACTTAATGCAATGTCTTTGATTATCTGTTCAGGTTCGTCGCTCCTGTTGGACCATTCCCACGCGAATTATGTTGCTACAGGTTGATTGAGACATCTTGTGTGATTATTTTGTTTCAATTTTGGTTTGGCTTTGGGGCCCCCCCAAAAAAGGGTTTAAAGCACTTAATTTCGCCTAGAAATTTCCTGATACTGGAGTTCATGTAGACTTCATGTGCACATTTCGCACGCGGAAATTTATTGAATCATGGAGACTTCATGGAGTTAATTCTTGTTGTTTCCGGTTTGAAACAAAAAAAGAACACATGGCATTTGCTGTCTACAGGTATGGAAGTATATGTGCTTCTTACGATACTGCCCGGCGCGAAGTGATGGAGTGGGCAATGGGGAGGAGGTATACAAAGGCAAAGTTAGAGCGGTGATGGAGTTTGTCAAGAAGGAGCAAAGACAAGAGTTAAGAATGAGGGTCTGAGTTTCTGAGGAGTTAGAGGCAATGGTGGGTATGCATGTAGGTTCTTTGCGTTCTGTCGCCACTGATATTTGCAATTTTGTAATTGATGTGCGTGGAGCGGCGATGCTGTATGCTATGATTTGGTTTTGATGAGTTATGGGCAATCGGACTGAAGGAAATGTTTAAGAAATGGAAGGCTTTGAGAGTAAGGGTATGAGGTTAATCTTGAGAAAGACAAAGTGATGGCGAGTGGGGTGGAAGGGGACGTGTCAGTGATTAAGGTAGACCCATGCAGTAAAGAGGGTAAAAGCAAATTCAGTTGTGGGTGTGGGAAAAATGGATTGCATGTGCTGAGGAGGTATGATGAGAACTGTTTTAAGAAGGGCTCTTGAGGTCGGGGTGGGTAGTTCAAGGAGAAGGGGACGACCAAAGAAGACATGAAGAAGCAAGTGGAGGAGGAGAGTAGGAGGGTGGGTTGAGGATGTAGGATGCGTTGAATGGGGCAAAGTGGAGGAGGGGTTAGGTAAGCGCAATTGTTTCGAGTGTGAGGGTAAATGGGGCCACCCTCATTTCACAGCTGGGGACAAAAACTAGATCTAAAACTTTGGATGTACTACATCAGTGGGATGTTTCAAACGTTCTTTTATGTCTAGATGAAAAAAGGATAACATTTAGACCAGTTCGCCCTGGATAGCTGATGTGCACGCTGCCATTTTGAAGCATGCAGGGATATGTTGGTTCATAATGGGAAGGTTATTTGGTGAAGGATGAGGGCGCTAGGGTAGATTAGGAAGTTGAACATTATCATATATCTCCACCACCAAGTAGAAAATATACAAACATGTACATAAATAAAACAAAAAGTCATGGATATGAGGTTATGTTAGTCAATAGGAGCATTCATCACTACTCATTGTTAATGCCATCAACAAATAGGCAAAGCAAAAAGAGAGACTTGCTCCGGTGAGACAAAAACATGGAAACTGTATGATGTTTAGGAGCTGATGATTGTGCAGAGGGGAATTCTGAGTCAGAGATGTTTTTGATAATGTGTATGATGTAGTTCTAAGAAATTGTGGCACAGAAATTTCTACTGGTTGTTAAAATATGTTGCCTAGCAACTGCAATTTGGTCTTGAGTTGTTGGCAAGAAGCTTCAAAATATGTTATAGAAAATTTGAAGTTGGAGATACTAAAATACATGTTCTAGTCATTGTTGAATATCATTGGTCCATAGACATCCTTTGTACCGGTTGCTAAGGAAAATGCGTGCCTAGCACCGTTCTTGCTATACTATAAAGAGTTTATGTTGGCTCCACCGTTGAAAATGTGTAGATGTTCGTTTGATCATTTGTGCAGGTTCAGGCTTTTATCAGAATCTGAATGTATTTTCACCCCTCACTAGACTATTAATCTTTTGCAAAATGTATATTTTTTATCCCGACCAGGGATATTAGTATGCTATTTTCCGTCGTCAACAATTTTTTTTTTGACAAGCTGAAACGGAGGCGGGCCGGGTCGGGTGTAGCGCAGTGGGTCTTCCTCGCTTCGCACCACTGGGGCGTCCCGGAGTTGTAGAAGTAATTATAGTCCGCTGGACTCAACAGTCCCCCAGAACGATAGGGCCTAAAGAATAGGGCACTGATTCAGTAGAATATCACGCCACGATTCATGCTTTATTCCGTATCGTTATGGAGCCCGGGACTGTGGCGCCCGGCGGACTATATCGCAGCGATGTAAAGTTTTCAGGCAACAGCCTGAAAGGCCCTCTGTTACTAAACATTTCCGCAATTTTATTATTTTCAACCCGTTTTTGGAGGCTTTTAGCCAAAATTACGCAACTTTTTTCAGGCCATTCAGGCTTTCATCTTCAGGCCCTCTGCATCCAGTACATTGCTTCACCAACGGTTCGACCTCGGTCCGGGCTTTGCGCGGTCATGTGCGTTTGGTTTCCAGTCCATACTCTGTCTCGCTGGTTTTTCCGGGTACTCTGGTGGTCCTCCTGCTTTCTTCTACTGACGCTTTCGTCCTTAAGCTTCAGTCACACAGCCGATTTTTTGCGAGAAAACCACTTCCACACTGCTCAAGTCTGGTGCCGATTGGCCAATTTTCGAAAATCGTGAGCAGTTTGTCTTTTTCATGTGTAGTTTGGGCAAGGTCTGGGACTCTTCTGTACAATTTCTGTAGTAAGTACAGAGTATTGACTAGAAAACCACTTCCAATTGCTCAAAAATGGTGCCGATTGGCCTTTTTTTTTTTCGAAACTCGTGAGTAATTTTCCTTTAGGTGTAGTTTTGGCCAAGTCGGGGACTCTCCTGTACAGTCTTCTGCAGTCTGGTGTGGCGGAGCATGTGGAAAATTTGAAAAAACCAGCCACAATTCTTTTCTTGCGTTATAAAAATCGTTGACGGGATTGGAATCGGGAGGTCGGCTTCGAAACACACGAGCGGTTTGGAAGCGGTTGGTTTTTTAAAAAGACGATGAGGTGGTTGAGCCATCACATGGTGGTGGTGTGCAGTTGGAAGACGATTGAGCTTCTCTTGTCTTGTAATTTGAACCCGAATGCAGCCGATTTGGAAAAGAAATTGGTATTGATTGTTGTAGTTGGGAAGAGGGTGACGGTACCCTTCTTGGACTTCAGCAACTCGGCGACAATCGGCGAGCGTATTGGAAAGCAACATGTAGCCAACTTGTGCCGTCGTTTCAAGGTCGGCGCCTAATCGGGGACCTGAACAAGTGGCCTCGTACGTCAATAAACATGCTGGATCTTGTTGCTTCCATGATGCTGTCGCCCTACTCTCGCGTTTCACATCCCTGTCTCGTGGACGACGGGGATACTCGCAGACTAATATCCCCTGGTCGGGATACAAATTGTAAATTTTGCAGTGAACAAGATGTGGCCGATTGAAAAAAAAATGCGGTTGTGTAGTCGGGAAGTGTGTGGGTCGGGAGCTGTCTTATGTGTGACTATACCTGTAAGTCCTTGGTGTTCGAGGCCCAGGACAATGTCGAGCACGGTCCCGGTTAATTAATATGGTAACATGACAGCACAGTTGTGAAATGACAAGATGAAAGTCGGCGACAACAATCTTCTGTTTAGTTGCCGATTTAATATGTCCAATTGGCTTGCATCTTCTCTCGCCGCTTGGAGCAGACTCAGTGCGTCCACTTTCCCAATTGCACACAAACCACTAATGATGCGCGCTAACTAATCGGCTACCGCTTCCGAACACTCAGGTTTTCATGCCTGACTTTCCCGATTCAAAACCCAACCACGAATTTTTTAAGGCTGGTGCGAAAAAAATGTGGTTGTTTTTTTTTGACATTGCACGTTGCTCCCGAGCACAAGGACTGAAGAAGACTGTGAGGCAGCCTACAGGACAGTCCCGACCTTGCCAAAAACTACACATGAAAACGAAAAAACTGCTCACGATTTCGAAAAACTGGGCCATCGTCGCCACCAGTCTTGAGCAGTCTAAATGTGGTTTTCTAGCAAAAAAAAAAAAAAAACATCGGCGTGACTTGAGCCATTAGCCTATTCGATTGTATAGCGCTATTATGAAATAAAAAAATGTTCGATAACAGTTGTTATCTCTGAATAGTGGTATAAACCTCACGACTTTTAAGTTGTCTTTTGTTTTAAAGAAATTAAAAAAAAAACAACTGGATAGAACTAAAATACACTTTACAAATGAGTTTACTACAAGTTGCCCTGATGGCTATTGTAGTCATGCGCAACAGATGGTGATTTAATTTGACCGTGATAAGATTTTAATTCTTTTTATGGAATACAGGGTGTGCAGGAGATGGTTGTCCTTCGGACTCCACAGCGCTTGCACTTTCCACGCCTATGCAAGCCATAAAGGCCATAACGTATTGCCGCAACGGTTGCGAGGAAAGTAGCAACGCGTTGCGACATTTCAGCAACCATTATTTTTTTAAAAATATTAAAAATCATGAATTTCTTGACGTATTCAAAAAATAGACTCCACAAGCGTTGACAGTATCTAGCAACGCGTTGTGGAAACTCACAACGCGTTGAAGCCTCACAACGCGTTGCGAGATCACAAAACCGCGTTGTGAGTTTACAACCGCGTGCGAAGGTCCACAAGCAAAGGGTCATAACGTATTGCCGCAACGCGTCGTGAAGGAAAGTAGTAGCAAACCGCGTTGCGACATTTCGGCAATTCGTTGCGGCGTCGGCCAATCACAATCAGAATTTCGGTGAAGTATTTCAAAAAATAGATCCACAACGCGTTGCGCAATACGTATGACCCTATGGGCTTCACCACATCGCGTTGCAAACCTTCACGACGCGTTGCGAGCTTCACAACGCGTTGAAAAAACTTCACAACGCGTTGTGAAGGGCAATTAAGGGTATAAACGTAGTGCCCGCAAGCGTTGTGAGGTTTGCAAACGCCGTTTGAAGGTCAGCAACGCGTTGTGAGATTTATATTTGAAATACGTCACGAAATTCATGATTTTATTGGTCGACACGCAAAGCGTTGCCGAAATGTCGCAAACGCGTTGCTGAAATGTCGCAACGCGTGCCGAAATGTCGCAACGCATTGTGACTTTATCACAAAAGCGTTGCGGCAATACGATATGACCCTTATGGCTTGTTTATATTAGCAACGCGTTGCGAAGCTTGCAAACGCGTTGTGAAGCTCGCAACGCGTCGTGAAGGTTTGCAACGCGTTGCAAAGTATCTAGCAACGCGTTGTGGGTCTATTTTTTGAAATACGTCACAGAAATTCATGATTTTGATTGGCCGACACCGCAACGCGTTGCTGAAATGTCGCAACGCGTTGCCGAAATGTCGCAACGCGTTGCTACTTTCTCGCAACGCGTTGCAGCAATACGTTATGGCCTTTATGGCTTGCCATATACGCAACATTAGTTTCACGCTTTATTCCGTTGTCGTCTATGGAGCCCGGACCATATCTTCTATTACACCGGTGTGGAAGTAATTATAGTCCGGCGTACTCATAGTCCGGCTACAACGGTAAGGAATAGGGCATTCGATTCAGTTGACTCTTCACGCAACATTAGTTTCACGCTTTATTCCGTTATTGTCCATGGAGCCCGGACTGTGGCTCCCGCCGGACTATATCTCCTGCCACACCGGCTTTCTAATTTGCAAATTGAGTTTGGTATACCACTGACCTGCTGCACCGGTTCAATTAGATTTATCTACGAATTAGCTTTATTAATTAATGTACACTGGTTAAAAAATAAAAATTACAATAGAACCCACTTATCATGGCTAACAGGCCTCGGGGTAATATATTGGCGGTATACAGGGTGAGTAAAAAAAACTTGACCCTGATTGTGTCCGCCATTTTGCTGCAAAGATCATTCGCATCGGTTAGGTATAGACAAGGCTCTTGGTATAGACCGAGCTACAGTCATTTGCATCAAGTAGTCTGTTCTGCGCTCTGTCCACGGATTCACATTAAAATGCACGGCGTTCAGCGTATAACAAATCAGTGTCCAGAAGAAAATCGGGCTATTTATTGACTGCAGAATAAATGTGATGCTATATAAGCCCGCAAAATGCAGTCGCAATTTACCATCGATGGCCTCTATAGAGCAGGAGCAGAATATCATAGGGTCCTTATTTAGGGAGTTCGTTCATGCCCGACTACATCTAAGGTTTGACACCTTTAGTAGTTAGTATGGACCCTCTACATCAATGCAAGGTAGTTAGTGGTGTCAAATTGTGGTGTCACTTTTTCAATAGGGGCCAATTTAAGTTTGCACAGGGTTCAAACTTTTAAATTACTCCAATCATTTTGAAATGCATGTCATATTGTCCGTCTAGTCACAAGGATTCCAAAAATGTATAGTTTGTACCATGTATGACCATTGGTTTTAGAGTTATTGGGTATAAATGGCTAAACGTGCAAAAAAGGTCAAACTCAATTTGTACAGGGGTCAACATTGAAAGTTACTCTGATTATATTTTAAATGCTTGCAAATTATTGCATGAGGAATGAGGACTCCCAAAAAGTATAGTTTTGATTATGTTAAATGTTTACTTACCAAGATAAAGGTCAAAGAAGGTCAATGCCAATTGGATTATGTTGCCCCATGACCTATTTTGTCACATAGCATGATAACTATGCATTGCAGATGCGACAAACTATTCCTTATTTTGACACATTAAGCTAGATGAACAATTTGTTTCATTTTTTACCAAAATTGGAGCAACTTCTGATTTTGACCCCTGTACAAATGGAAATTGACCTTTTTTGCACTTTTAGCCATTTTTACCCAAAAACTCTAAAACCAATGGTCATAGATGGTACAAATTATACATTTTTGTAATCCTTATGACTAGACGGACAATATGGCATACATTTCAACACGATTGGAGTATTAAAAGTTTGACCCCTATGTAAACTTAAATTGGCCCCTATTGAAAAAGTGACACCACAATTTGACACCACTAACTATCTTGCATTGATAGAGGGTCCATACTAACTACCTAAGGTGTCAAAGCTGAGGTGTAGTGGGACATGAACGACGATGTTTGACCCAAGTCCTTGCTCCCGCTCTACTACGTCCTCATCACTCATAAAAAGCATTTAAAATATAAATTAACTGGACATGTATCAGTTTCTGGAGGAGTTTAATGAATCATACCATACATTCTCCATATGAGGGTACAGACATCGGTGACAACCTTTTGAGGTTTAATGTATTGTCAATTTTGTAGACCAAAATATGCCATATCTTGAAAAGGTGATTCAAAATAAAACTTGCCATTATCACCGGCTTTTACACCCTTAAGATACCACTTTATTTGACATAAACATAGACATACCCTTATCATCAAATTGGGGAGTCATTTGGTCCCCGTGCATTCAAATGGAAATCCGTGGATAGGGGTAAAAACTGACTACTTGATTCAAAAGACTGTAGCTCGGCCTATACTTATCCGATTGGAATTATGTTTACATCAAATTAAAGATAATGCAATAGGCTTTCCGATGATACCACATATGTTAGAGATATTTGTCTAAAAATTCAAAATGGCGGACACAGTCAGGGTCAAGTTTTTTGACTCGCCCTGTATTTTAAATTATTGCACGATTTGTCCATATCTTCACACAGGAACGTGGTTGACGCTGTCCTGTTTACTTTGGAAGTAAATAAATGGGCTACATAAACCACAGGTAAGTAATTATAGTCCACCGTACTCATAGTTCGGGTGCAACGGTATAAAGAATAGGGCACTCTATTCAGTTGACTCTTCACGCAACATTAGTTTCACGCTTTATTTCGTTGTCTATGGAGCCCGGACTGTGGCTCCCGGCGGACTATATAATTACAGTAAACATGGTAAAGGTGACGTCCTAATGAAAAACTAACTTCAGAAATGAACTTCTGATCATCAAATTAGTCAAAAAAAGACACTTATTCAATGTTTGTAATGAACTTTGTTCAAGAGATACACAATTGTCTAATTTCCAAGGTGGCCGCCAGCAGCCATTTGTATTGTCCACTCTCCTGGAGATTGCTCACACCTTCGGGAGCACTGACCTCTACGCATGGATAGCGGGCTGCCGCCCACAGTTCGGAATGGTCCCGCCGATTGAATCATCAGGAAGTTGTTTTTTGACATATACAATATGGCGGAAACAATGCATACACATGTGTGCACATATTCCACACAGATATTCTATTGTTTGACAAGGTTAATGCATTGTTTCCCGCCATATTGTATATGAAGGTCAAAAACAACTTCCTGATGTTTCAATCGGCGACTCAGACCCGCTATCCATGTGTAGAGGTCAGTGTTTGAGAGGGGCATAGGAGCTCATTTTGTTTTAAATATCCCAACGTACCAAAATCCATCGTCAAACGAACCTTTGTTCTCCATGGTCACGGGATCCCTGTTTTTTACCCTACTAATGCTCGCCTATTTGGATTCATTTGGTTGAGTTGCTATTTTGAATGAGGCTTGGACGCCATCGTCTACGTATTTTATCTATCAGAGAAGATTGCAACAGCTAATTCAAATTAGTGCTCTGCTCTTTTCGGACGCGCGTTCTTTGGTTTATAACTCTGCCACACCAAGTTCGTCACGGGAAAGTAGTTCAATTTATCCGACTCTTCGGGGTGCCAAGTTCTGTAATCTAACATTTCCTCAATACATTGCAAAGCAACAGGGTCGTAACTGTAGTAAAATTTATTAGCGAATAAGTGAGGCTGTCGGTGGAGGTATTCTAAATAACCAACGCCAAAGACGCATAATGCCCTCACGTATTTCCCTTGACAACCAGGGTGCTTTTTCACATCCCCCCATTTCATAAATCGAACATTTGCATCCCAAGTTGGGTTTGGGTAGCCTCCAGGAGCGTATGGTGAACGTTGTAATGTTACCCAGTAATGCTCATCTGGACTCCATGTGTCTTCAGACCACTCCAACAAGTCTATTGCAACTTTGTCATTTATGACAAAATCTATGAATCATGCGTAGCGGCATAGTATGCGTTCCCAAAATATATGGTTAAATTGTGGGGTGCGGGAGATTTGCGCCTTTTCGTTCTAACTGGCCGCTTTCCGTCCATCTTATGATGAAATATCGTCCTTGGCGCAATATAGGACGGAGGAATTATACCATTGATATCATTAAGACCATTATAAGCCTTTAATTGACGTACTATCTCTAAATTCGTTTTGAGCGGAAAATCTTGTCCGCATAGATTCAACACGTACTTCCATTTCACTGGATTTTTAAGCAAATCTGACATGCAGTTAATGTCAGCCTGGAGTCTTGTGTAGCCAGCATACTGAACACTCTCGAGTTTAGAGGCAATAAACACATTATCAAAGCATGAGGCCAGTTTTCGTATAGCATTCTGGTACGAGGCTGGCGATTTCCGATCAGGGTGAATACAATAAACATTTTGGGGTTGGTAAATTGATCGCAAGAGGCGCTCTACCTGTAGTTTAAACGAGAAATGAATAAAAGAGAACACGACATTAGAATGTCAGCCCTAAAAGATATTTATATCAAAACAATGCAAAAACTCAACCAAAACACATAATAAAAAATAAAACCACATAAAAAACAAAAAACACCCACACATACATACGCCCACAAATTGTGCAAGTTTCGTAATTTACGTCAACATGATTAGTTTTTAAGTGACAATTATATCATAGCATCATTACATCTGCAGGAGCAATTCCGTGATCGTGAAGAGCTTAGGTCCATTCCTCAGTTGATTTGTCTTCTATGAAGGTTCATAAACAAATTAAGCGAAGGTGTACCTCGTGAAAGTGTGCACGGGCGGAATCCAGGAGGGGGTAAATCCATAATACAGGGGTCAAAATGAAAATGCTTGGATTGCTGTAAAAAGGTAACCGAAGTGTGCGTCTTGTTTAAAGGATTAAAAAGGTATGGTTTGTACGGAGATATAATACAAAACACGTCAAATGTAAGAGGTCATCACCAAAGGTCAAATCTTTAACATGTTTAATATTGCGTCATTTCTTTAAAAATGGTATCAAATTGTTCATTTTTCCTCAAAGACTGCATCAAAATATTTACACTGTCTAACAAATATTCAGGGATCAATAAAGGTCAATGGCATTTGTTTGTCATTTATCTCGATAACCAAACACAAGAGAGAGTGTACTATTTTTGTTACAATCCCTGTGGAAAGGTGAACAATTTGAGACAATTTTTAAAGAAATGGACGCAATATTAAAGATTTGACCTTTGGTGATGGCCTTTGACAGCTTTATGTTATATCTTCATAACCATAACTTGTAGGTAGGTAGTACAATATATACCATTTTCATCATTGTAACAATACTTTTGTTACCTTTTTACAGCAATGCATGCATTTTTCAATTTTGACCCCTGTTAGTGGATTTATCTCCTTCTGGATTCCGCCCAATGATACTTTCACGAGGCGAACAATTTTTTGGGCTGTTGGAAACTGTGTAGGAACCAATAGTCAACTACAATGCATTAGCTGTTATACCCCAATTTCGATTTAAAAAGTGTATTTGGACACTTTACAAGTAAGTTCTTCATATATTACAGGTAAAATTCCCAATCAATATCGCTTTCTCATATAGGACGTACCTGAACGACTTCTGTATGCGTCAAGATAATATAGGCTAGTGGATAATTCTCCTCTTCGTCTGATAAGGGCACGTCCAGATAATGACGCTCTCTTTTGAACTCACTGCAATTTCGCATCCATTTTTCTACCATCTACCTGCTTATATTAAAAGTTTTAAAAGGGTAATTCTTCTGTAATTTTAGTGATTTTGACAAATTTAGTCAAATTTAGGAGTTTGAGGTGAATATGAGGCAAGGTTCTGTACTGTCGCCTTTGATATTTTCAATTGTGGTTGATGTGGCTACGGAGAATGCAAGAGAAGGTGACCCCAAGCATGAGCGAGATGTTGTACATGTATGCTGGTGATTTTGTTTTGATAAGTGAGACAATGGAGGGACTGAAAGAAAAGTTTTGGAAATGGAAGAAGGGTTTTAAGAGTAAGGGTCTGAAGGTAAATCTTGGGAAGATAAAGTGACGGCGAGCGACGTGGAGTTGAAGTGTCAGTGAGCAAGGTAGACCCGTCCGGTATGTGCGGAAAGAGGGTACGAGCAAATCCAAAGTAGTGTGAGAAATGTGGAAAACGGATTCATGAGAGATGCACAGGGTGATCCCAAACTTGGCAAAAGATTTTGTGTGCGGGAGATGTGAGAAAAGAGCGAGGGATGGCGGAATAGGTGGAAAAGTTGGAGAGCACGTGAAAAAGTTGGACAGCAGGTGGAAAAGTTGGGGAGCAGGTGGAAAAGTTGGAGAGCAGGTGGAAAAATTGGAGAGCACGTGAAAGTACGCGTGGTCTAGTGGAAAAGTGCAGGACTCGTGATCATTACACCGTTAAAACCATGAGTTCGAGCCCCACTGTGGTCAACGTGTTTGTGTCCCTGGGCAAGATACTTAATCTCATTTACCTCGTCGACCCAAGCGAAATCTAAGGAGCTGCTATGGGGAACAATCTAACTGCTGATAGGCTTGTGTGCTTGTAAGGCATGTCTTTGAGCAGCCACCTAAATGAAGCGAAATGATTGTGACGATCTCTTGAAGGCGGCGTAATAATAATTGTCAATCGCGCTTTGAGCCTGTTTACGGGGATTAAGCGCTATATAAAACAGGTTATTTTATTATTGATAAGGTATAATCTGTAAATGCGAATGTGGAGAGTTTTCAACTCTCGTGCTCTGTTAGTGAGAGGATTTTGTTGAAAAAGAGCTAACAAAACTGAATCCTAAAAAGAGCTCAAGTTTGGATAAAATTTCCCCAAAATTTTTGAAAGACGGGGCTGCTGTTCTGAACACAAGTCACAAGTCAAGTCAAGTTCATTTTATAACACAATAACACACATTGTAAATCAGTCTATTTGCTTTGGTATTGTTCCAAATGATTTTAAAACAGCAAAGGTAATTCCTCTTTTCAAGAAGAGTAACAATACATAGGCTTGTAATTATAGGACCGTGAGTATTTTAAGTGCTGTTTCTAAGATTCTGGAAAAGGCAGTTTATACCCAACTTGAAAATTTTTTGCTCGATAACAATTTGTTGTATGAATATCAATCTGGTTTCCGAAGCTCTTATTCCACTGACTCCTGTCTCATTCATCTCTTCGATCACATTAAAACTCAGTCGTCTAGAGGCCTTTACAAATGGTCATGCTCGACCTCCAAAAAGCTTTTGATACCGTAAACTGTAACATTCTCTGTGACAAACTTAAGCTATGGGATTGGAGTCTGTGGAATGGTTTCAGTCATATCTCTCAAATAGAATGCAAGTTGTCAATGTTAAAAATGTAACTTCATCACCAAAAGAAATCACACGCGGGGTCCCTCAACTGCTTTCTCCCTGTTATGTTAACGATATGGTCATCAGTATAGATCCTGATTGCAAATTGATTTTGTATGCTGACGACAGTGCAATCTTGTACTCTCATAAAAATCTTGATTGTATATCTAAAAAACTGGGCAGTGTGCTTGAATCATGTAATGATTGGCTTGTTGATAACAAATTATCATTGCACCTTGGAAAAACAGAGTGTATGATTTTTGGATCAAAGCGCAAAATGAAATGTGTGGAGAATTTTAAAGTTGAATGCATGGATCAAACCATTAAAGGTCAAGAATGTGTTAAGTACCTGGGGGTAAACATTGATCAAACTGCTTCAGGTGAAAGAATTGCTAGTGATGTTATCAAAAAAAAATAATTCTCGGCTAAAATTCCTATGTCGTCATGCTCATTGTTTGAATCAGAAATGCTCATTGTTTGAATCAAAACAGTCGTAAGATTCCGTGTTCAGCATTGGTGCAGTGTCATTTCGATTATGCTGCTCCATCATGGTATTCTGGTCTGAGTCAAAAAACAAAACATAGGTTGCAAACTACTCAAAATAAATGGTGAGATTTATTGACAATCTTGGGCCTCGTGCTCATGTTGATCAGAAGCAACGCTCCACATTAATTTTTTTGAGTGTCGAAAACAGGGTGAAGTTTTTGAAACTATGTCACGTTTACAAAATTTCCAACCAGATGTGTGCTCACTACTTAAAAGAAAATTCCGCAGAATTTCTAATGTTCATAGCCACCGTGCAAGGGGCAGTGCTAATAATTATCAGGTTCCAAAGATCAAAAGCCTTGCTGACTCAAGCTTCTATTTTAGTGCAATAAGGGAGTGGAATTCCCTCCCTGATAATCTCAAATGCATTGATAACATATCAGGGTTTAAAAGTGCAATTCGTGGGTATCTCTCTAACAGCTGATCCAATAAGGTCCAAGTCTGGTTTTGCCTGTTTTTTGGTTTTGTCTTTTTTTTTTCATTTTACCATTTTTTGCATACATTTCTACTCTTCCTGTAACCCCTTGGACCTCATTGGAAATAAGTCTGTAACATGGCTTTATGAGTAATCCTGGTTTTAATCAACTGTTTTTATAATGTTATGTTTTAATTATGTTTAATTTAATTTTATCTTTTTTATTATTGTTATATAGGTTTTCCCAGTTAATTGTGCACTTGTTTAATTGATTTTAATAAAACAGACAATTGGAATTCGTCCTAAAAATGCGAATCGCGAGAAATGCAAAAGCAATTTAATTTTCCGGTAACTGATATTCATTTTTGTGTCATTGTATTTCAACTTTGTGTCATTGATTTTCGTCCAATTGCTCGTCGAATTTGTCCGTCAATATCAAGACCGGCGTATTAAAAAAGCAAATTCGTCATTTTTCATTGATATTCATTATCGCCTCTTTCAATTTAGTCACGTGTGTGTATGCCTATTTTATTAACATCTTTTGGGGATGGTTCTGAAATGTTTTTTTCCTCCAATGTATCTTCAAAACGTGGTAATTTCTGCCTTATCTTTTTTGAGTCTTTTCGCCTGAAAATTACGCAAATAAGTGAATTTTAACAATTTGTTAAATAAGGAAACATATAACATTGTCAATTCGATATAAAAAGAAATGAATCTTGAATCTTGAAAAAATATGTATCATGTATGTTTATCTTTTGTTTGAACTTTTAAACTTTTTTGAATTTTTATGATTTTGACTATTTTGGCTTAACCCGTTTAATCAATTGCAGAATTCTACCCTTTATGACCACCCACATAGATAAAAGTTTACTCAAATAATCATAGTGCAACCCCATCCGCATATTTTCGTAGATGAAGGCTGCTTTTTACATGCACTATTAATTGGATATATGGCCTATAAGGTGAGAACCAATCATGAAATAAACACGTTATTTCATTTAATGATTACCCGACGAATATGAAAGACAAGATTCTTAAAATCAATTATAAAAGACTAAATTGCTTTTTCTATTCAGTAGTCATCGCCACGCGGGACGAATTTGTCAACGGATTTGACGAATATCAACGGCACACAGTTGAAATACAATGAAACAAAAATGAATGTCAGTTACTGAAAAGTTAAATCGGTTTTGCGTTTCTCGCGATTCACATTTTTAGGACGAAATCCAATTGTCTGTTTTATTAAAATCAACTACACAAGTACGAAATTAACTGGGAAAACCTATATTAATGTTTGTAAATTTATATGTTGATGTAAAACCAAATAACTATCAATCAATCAATCAATCAATCAATCAATGTTTTATATATGAATGTATGTATATTTGTTCACTATACCAACTCTTTATTTGGTGCTATTTAAAAATGGTCTTGACGTGTTATATTTAAAATCTCTTTATTCCTCTTTACGCACGTTTAATATAGACCTACGTTTGTTTAAAAAAGTCTTCAAATGTGCACAAACTCGAAACTGACAATGTCCAAGTCCATTTAGCCTCAGGGCCAAACATATTAAATAACCAACAGAATTACAAATTTTGTGTAAAAGTGTAAAATCAATTAGAAATGATTAAACTCCACACTGTTAAAAATGTTCCTAATTTTACCGGACTTCACCGTTTAAATTTCGGTAAACGCCAATTATCCAATAATCTTCACGCTTTATTACCTAAACCTAACATAAAATTACAATTTGGAAGCAGAAAAATGTAAATAAACAGTGGCTAGAAAATAATACTACACATTTTGAAAAAAAGGTAGTATTTATACGCTGACCGTTATTATATTTTCCGTAATATTACGTTCTTTTGTAACTTACTTGTTTTAATGTAAGAATATGAACTATGAAAATCGTTTTACCAATAAAATGTGTTAAATAACGTCGTAAGTAAAGTCATTAAAAAATGCAAATCTCATTTTACCTATAATTTTTAAAACTAGTTTTAAAAAGTCTTTTCCTCCTTTTTGCATTATATTTCGTTTAATTTGAAAAAAATAGTACACACATATATTTAATTTTAGCATTTGCTATCAGTAAAGTCATGTAGTGTATGTAGTGGAGAAGGTTTAGGACTTGTAATTCTAAGGCCCTGGTTCGAATCTATGTAAGGTACATGCATTAAGTTTAATCATATCGTCGT
This sequence comes from Ophioderma brevispina, assembly GCA_023653785.1. Lineage (NCBI taxonomy): Eukaryota > Metazoa > Echinodermata > Ophiuroidea > Amphilepidida > Ophiodermatidae > Ophioderma > Ophioderma brevispina. The sequence continues at coordinate 46,897 of JAMKCH010012857.1, forward strand.
GGGTTCTGCATAGTGTCGAATCAGCATAAATGCTAGTTCTGAGAAAACGGCATTTGAAAGTTTGAGTTACTTATGAATGCGTGTAATTAATTGAAATAAAAGGAAATGGCTATTTTAAGTGGTGTATGTTAAAGACATTAATGGTTACTAACTGACGACAGTATTAAAATACCAAGAATCAACTGTTTTCTTATTCAAAATGGCCACTGAATGTGGTTCGATTGTTTGTCAAACCCCAAATGTTTGATTCGCTGTGCTCTAAGGAGTCGAATACGTATTCGACTGCATGAAACCCGTTGATTTCTAATGTTGGTATGGTGAGATTACTATTAGCTACGGGTTTTTTAATATTTTAATTGATGATGCTTGATGATGCCACGATGATAAGAATAACGATGGAGGTGATGATGTGGCAAGAACGATGAAATTAAGGAAAACCATCGAGCGTGACCGGACGACAATGATGCTACTGGATGATTGATGGGGGTGATGATGATGATGATGATGAGGAGGGAGGATGATGATGAGGATGATGCTACTGATCGAGGATGAGGATGATGACGATGATGAGGATATGAGGATGAAGAGGATGATGCGGATAGGGGATGAGGAGGATGATGAGGATGAGGATGATGATGAGGATGATGAGGATGATGACGATGATGAGGCCATGAGGATGAGGAGGATGAGGAGGAGGAGGGCTGATGTATGTGGGGATGTGGATGAGGAGGATGAGGAGAGGAGGCTGATGAGGATTGATGATGATGAGGAGGATGAGGAGATGAGGAGGGGGGATGGGCTTGATGCGGAGATGATGATGAGGAGGTATGAGGAGGATGAGGTGATGATAGGATGCTGTGATGAGGATGATGAGGATGATGAGACGATGCTCGGATGATGGGATTGAAGAGGATGAGGAGGATGAGGAGGATGAGGATGATGAAGTGGATGATGAGGATGATGCGGATGATGATGATGAGGAGGGGAATGAGGAGGAGGAGGATGAGGGGGATGAGGTTGATGACGATGAGATGATGAGGATGAAGAGGATTGATGAGGATGAGGAGGATGAGGAGGATGAGGATGGGATGAGGGATGAGGGATGAAGATTAGGATGGATGATGATGATGCACGGGGGGGTGGGGGGGAACGACGATGTCGAATGATGATTGAAAGGACGACGACGGTGACGAGTCTACGACATTGTTAAAGTGGAGGATGAGGATGATGATGATGACTGATGGAGGAGGAGAGGAGGAGGATGTGGATGTCGATTGAGGATGAGGTGATATGATGACGACGACGATTGTCTGATGATGACGAAAGACGACGGGACGATGGACGATGTCTATTGCAGTGTTAAAAATGGGAAAACATTCACTGTTGCATTATCGTTGCGTTGTTCGTTGTGAAATATAGCGCCCAGACTGACTACGATGACCAACCCAAACGAATGTCAGAAAATTACAACCTCTTACAAAATTGGCTCCGTAAAATTAATATTCGTTAAGTAGTCGCCCAAATAATATCTTTTAAAAATTAGTCGCCAAACTTTGCAATAGTTTACCCAGTCTCTTTTGTAACACTGTTTAAAGGGGGTGGGGTGGTAAAACCCCGAGAAGAATCATTATATAAAGATAGATTGATGCGATGTTGGTATACCGTTTGATAGCATGGACACTGTTTCCACGCTTCCAAACAAACCTAGTATGGCGTCACAATGACGTCAAAGATCACAAAGTGGCAAAAGTGGTCATTCCACCGACACACATCAGCGTATTTGCATTAAAAAAGGTAGGAATATTAAATTTTCCTGCGGGTTTGGCCCCAAATTGATAATGGAAAATGATAGTTTTTAATCAACATATAATTTTAGAGCCCCATGAACTGATTAATAAAGGGTAACAACCGTATCATTTATAAGGCGAATAATGTCCTCGAGGTAGGTATGGCGACCATTATTTTTATTTTTTCCCACCCGAGGATACATTGATGAGCCCAAAGATGATACTACAAACCTTTACTTCTATCTATTTTAAACAAATAAAAATTTGATTTTATTTTGTTATGTTTGTTGTATAGGTGTTTATGTTTATGCGCCTTATTTATGTGTATTGTTCTGATGAGTTAAGAAAATTAAATTGCTAAGAAAATGAGTTAGCGGCTAAGTATTGCAGGAATAGAGAATGGGCAGTAAACTGACCATCAGAATGCTGCATTTCAATAATGGGTATTAGTAGAGGAAAGTCGAACCACTACCACCAATCGACTACGACCGCTAACCACGGTGAGGGTGCTACCGGTCAGCATTTGGAAGGCCAATGTGAAATAATTATATGAAGACACACTTAACCAAGTTTTTAACGTTTTGCGCACCAGAGGGAAAGTTACTGGGGTTTTTAACGTTTTGCGCACCAGGGAAAGGTTTCCTGGGGTGGTAAACTTTCCTCCCCTTTTTTTTGGCGGTTAATAAGAGGTTAATCGTCACTATCCCCCCCCTGATAATTGTGTCTGTATTTAGCTCTACATGTAACGATGTGAAATTTCACTCCCAAAAGATGGTTGAACTCTTGTTAAACCACTCAAAAAGAGTGTTTGTATTTACAAAGTGCGAATTTCCACTCAAAAAAGAGTGAAAAACCACTCCAAAAAGTGGATTTCTACTCGTTTGAGGAGTTTTAACGAAGGGCAAAACACCATTTAGAGGGATTTAAACGAGGACAAAAAAAACGGGTGGAATCCACTTTTTTGGAGTGATTTAAGCAAAAACACTCTTTTTAAGTCACAAGCCACTCGTTCAGAGTGGTTTACAAGATTTCACTCGTCTTGGGGAGTGAATTGCACTCGTTTACATTACGAGAGTGTAAAAATTTTACAAACTACAAAACTGGCGAAATTTCTTTTTTCACGACGCACAGACCGTAGGTTTCAATAAGTACAGTAAACATAATTAAAACACAAAAAATTAAAATGTGAATCAACATGACCATCCCTCATGAAGTATAGACAAGGTATATTTCCCGAGCCGTGTAAAATCTTGACAACCTAATAACGATGTTGATTCACTGAAGTAAGTAGCAATCTTTGTTCCCAGCGAATACGTATTCGTTCGCAATTTATCTGGGTCCTTTGAGAACTTTGGAACCGCCAAAGCTATCGATAGTTATCGATGTTTAGTGAAAACAGTTTTCTACAAATGCATGTTATTCGACTGCCGGCATTTTGGAGGAGATGTAATTTCATGTTATTTTTGGGTACAATAAATAGAGTAACATAAAATGCAAACAGAATCAACTATTAAATGCAATATTGGCACATTTTGGAAGAGCGCCCCAATCTCAAAATTGATATTTTGAACACAGTACGTTCCCGGGAATGGTCTAGGAAAAACAACATGCGAAACGAGAATGCTAAAAAAGCGTATTTATCACAACAATAAGCGATTTTGTAATTAGAAATGGGGATCCTAGATGGACTTAACGCAGAGCTGGAAATGATGGCGTTATGTCAGTCCATGATTAATAGTGCCACCTCGAGAAAATAAACTATAACTTGACTGGGTCCCGAACTATTGAAACAACTATGGATGAGGATGGGAGGATGAGGAGGATGAGGATGAGTGAGGATGATGATGCTGATTGAGGATGATGATGATTGATGAGGATGATGAGGATGAAGAGGATGATTGAGGATGAAGCGGATTATTGAGGATGAGGAGGATGGGGTGTGTGGAGGATGAGGATGATGGATGATGAATGAGGCGGAGGTGAGGAGATGGTGAGGATGATAGGGATGATGAGGATGATTGAGGATGAGGAGGGATGAGGAGGATGAGGAGGATGAGGATGTGAGGATGATGACGATGATGAGGTGAGGACGATGATGAGGAGATGAGGATGAAGAGGATGATGAGGATGAGGAGGATCGAGGAGGATGAGGATTGATGAGGATGATGATGATGATGAGGGATGATGACGATGATGAGGATGATGAGGATCGATGAGAGGATGATGAGATGAGGAGGATGCGGAGGATTGAGAGATGGATGATGAGGTGAGAGGATGATGAGGATGATGATGATGCGGAGGATGAGGAGGAGAGGATGAATGACGGATGATGAGGATGATGATGATGAGGAGGATGAGGAGGATGAGGATGATGAGGATTGAGACGATGATGCGGATGATGAGGATGATGATGCTGAGGAGGATGAGGAGGATGAGGATGATGAGGATGAAGAGGATGAGGAGAGGAGGAGGATGGAGGATGAGAGATGAGGAGGAGGGATTGAGATGGGATGATGATGATGATGGACGGACGACGATGTCTAATGATGAAGACGACGACGGTGACGGGTCTATTACATTGTTAAAGTGGAGGATGAGGATGCTGATGATGATGATTGAGGAGGAGGAGGAGGAGGATGATGGTGATGATGATGTGGATGAGGATGAGGATGATTGATGACGAAGACGATGTCTAATGAGGACGAAGACGACGGACGATGACGATGTCTATGCATTGTAAAGTGGGAAACATTCAATGTTGTATTATCGTTGGTTGTAAAATATAGCGCAGACTGACTACGATGACCAAACGACGAATTCAGAAAATAACCATCGCTTACAACTTGGCTCGTAAAAATTAATATCTTTAATAGTCACCAATATATCTTTAATTAGTCGCCAAACTTCGCAATATGTTACCGTCTATTTTGTAACAGTTTACTAAGGGGTGGGGATGGTAAAACACCCCGAGAATTCAAGTATAAAGCAATAGATGATTTCAGTGTTGGTCTACCGTTGCTAGGCTTGGACCACTGTTTTATCGCTTCCAACATAACCTAGTATGGCGTCACAATGACGTAAAAGTCACAAGTTGGGCAAAAGTGGTCATGTCCACAGACACACTAGAGTATTGCATCTAAAAAGGTAGGAATATTGAATTGTCATGCGGGTTTTGGCCCCAAATTGATATGGAAAATGAATAGTTGTTAATCAACACATATAATTTTAGAGCATGAACTGATAACGAAAGGGTTAATTGCGATCATTTATAGGCGAATAATGGCCTCGAGGCTAGGGATGGAGCAACCATCTACTTTTATCTTTTCCCACCCGCCAGGATAACATTATGAGCCCATGATGATACTACCAAAAACCTTTATTTCTATTCTATTACACGAAAATAGTGATTTATGTTTTGTTGTTTGTATAGGTTTTAAGTTAAGCGCCCCTTATTATGTGTATCATGTATGCTGATTAATGAAAATATAATATAAGAAAAACTGCGAGTTAGCGGCTCATTATTGCAGAATAATGCGGCAGTAAAATGACAATCAGAATGCTGCATTTTCAATTAATGGGTATAGTAGAGGAAGTTAGAACCACTACCACCAATCGACTTCGACGCTAACCGCGGTGAGGGTGAGGTGCTACCGTCACATTTGTTAAGCCAATGTGAAATAATTATACGGGAAGATTAACCAAAGTTTTTAAACGTTTTGCGCACCGAGGAAAGTTTACCTGGGGTTTTTAACGTTTTGCGCACGGAGGGAACAAAGGTTTTACCTGGCCCAGGTGGTACTCCTCCCAGCTGGATCAAAAGTCGGGGGGGGGGCAGGGTAACTGTCCCTATAGCCCCCCCCACTGAGTAACTTCGACAAACACAACCACTCACACACGGCCCACTCCTTTGTTATTAGACTCTCTAAATGTAAACGCACCGTGAACAAAATTTACCCACAAAAAAGCGTGAAACCTTTGTAACACAACTCAAGAATATGACGCGACACCCAAGAGTCTTTGTATTACAAAGTGCGACACTGTCCACCAACTGCAAAACAAGAGTGAAAAACCACTAACAAAACACAACATAAAGGTGGAATAGGCTAACCCACAGTAAAGTGTTTGAGGCAGCTGTGAACCCCCACAACCAGAACCACGAGAGCCGAAACCAACCAAAAACAACAACACTTTAGGGAAGGACGTAAACCACACCACGAAAAGAGAAAAAAAAACAAAACAAAAAACGAGTGGGAAAAAGCCACTCTTTTTTCGGTAGTTGTTTTTAACTCAAAAACACTCTTTTAAGTACAGCCACTCGTCTTCAGAGTGGTTTACAAGCGTTTCACTCGTTTGGGAGTGAAAAATTTGCACTCGTTTACATTAGAGAGTGTACAATGTTATAAATATAAAATTGGTAATTCTTTTTCACGACGACAGGTACCGTAGGTTTCAATAAGTACAAGTACTAATTAAAACACAAAAAATACCATGTGTGAAATATCAGGACCAATCCTCATGAAGTATAGAAAGGTATATTTCACCGATTGCCTTAAATCTTGACAGACCTATAATCGATTTTGATCACTGAAGTAGCAAGTTTTGTCCCAGCGAATACGTATCGTTCGCAATTTATTGGGTCCTTTGAGATACTTGGACACCAAAGCTATCGAATACGTATTCGATTGTGTGAAACAGTTTTATACAAATGCATGTTATTCGACTGCGGCTATTTTGGTTAGGAGATGTCGTAATTTCACTTTATTTTGGGGGTACAATTAAAGAGTACAGAAAAAGCAACCAGATCAATATTAAACTAAAATTTGACCAAAAAATCAGATTCGACACTATGTCGTGGACAACGACGATATGATGATAAGTAATTGGTGACATTAAATGTGTACATAACATATAAAAACAAAGTGTATAAGCTGGGTTTAATCTTTAGTCTTCCCATTTTCCCTTTGTTTATGGTTTTTCCAAAATTGTTTTTGCCTGAAATATAACTTTTTTACAACCCTGTGGTAACGTGGAAATACAAAAGTTGTATGAGGCATAGCTAAACATTTGGTCAGAGGATTGTAATAACATTTTAATTATTAAATTGTTCAAACATGTTCAAAAACCAACAATATACGTTTCTCTTAAAATGAAAGAGTGAATAATCACTCTGAATTTCGAGTTATTTTAAATTAACTCTAATAGAGGGCTTTTTAGCTCTAAAGAGCGAGGGAAAAATGCAAACACACCTTTTCACTCGCGGTTAACAGAGATCAATCTCTTACCGAGTGGCTCAAATGCCACTCTTCTTCGAGTGAAGGCCCACTTGAACTCTTACGACCGGGTTTAGCCTCAAAAGAGGAAAATGCACAGCCTTTTTCGGAGTGAAATAATAGCCAATCAGAAAAACGCCGCCAAATCGCCGTGATTATTAGAACAACAGGCGGAACGAGGTTAAGTGAGACCCGTCAGCAAACGGTTGTTGAACGAAGTTGACATAGTGAGAAATCATAGATATCTGTCACGGGTGAGTAATTGTATGTGTCGTCACAGTTCATAGCATTACCGCAAAGTGTGGAGAAGCATTAAAGGTTATTTACGGGATGATCACGGTACATACGGTAGTTAAGTTCTGCGCAGGCTCCCGGCACGGCTAGGCTTACAAATGCAGTGTTGAAGTACGAAACGCACGATCATGATTGTCAACGGGCATGAATGATACGTGATCATACACGTATGGCATGCCACACTGAATCATGCCAATGATGCGCCACAATATTCACTCATGTCATGATGCTATGAATTATATGACCTACACATACAAGATACTCACCAAAACAAACACATTCCTAAGAAACACACTCTATAAGGGTGATGTTCACTATAAAAGGAGTTATCAGTTCACTCTTTCATTAGAGTTATTTTGTTCACTATTTATTGTGAGTGGATCGCACTCTAAAAGATTGCGTCACTAAGCGGCTCTGTTTTGGAGTGAGATTTCACTCTTCTAGAGTGGTTTTTTCAATTTCGTTTTAAGAGAGTTGAAGCTGAGATTTTACGCCGTTATTTACGTTCCCTGTAATGGTTTAGTATTTTTACGGATGCAGTTATTATACGTCCTTTACGTGTGAGTCCAGCTGCCAGTCAATTTTTTTTACGGTTTATTTTTAACAGTGCAGTGAACGCGTGTTTTTCCGATATTAAAAAAATGATATCGCTGCAACATTTTCTTTTTCTAAAAACTGGTATGGTATTGTAGACATGAGTTTAAAAAAAAACGCATAGTGAACGATTTTTGCCAACGTAAAGTAAGATAGGTCAGCAAAAAAGTTGCTTAGAACACTTCACCACTGGTTTTGCGATATTGCTCATACACGGGCCGGCGAGTTAAGGAACAAGCTCTGCTATCACAAAGTAAAAAGCCCCCAACACTTTCACTTAAACGTTCCTTCCCTAAACCCAATCAATCAATCAATCATCAAAACAAGGACACAAGAGGTATGTGGTTGACCCTGGGTTCAATCGCCCCTTCAACATTGGAATATGGTATTGCTAAACTTCAACCAGGAAAGCATAGGCTCTTTGACAAAATCTCTACGGGGCCAACTAAAAAAAATCTGGGCCCAGCAGCAAAGGAATGGCTTCTTGAGCACAATTGCTGCATTATTTCCCACAGATTCATCAAAGATTGGAGGAAAGCAACATGTTATGGCACTCATAAAGCATGGGAAAGATCCACCAACCCCAAAGAGCTACAGACCTATCACTCCCAATACGCATACCCCCTACAGCCTCTTTGAACAGCCTCTGCTCATCGTATCCGCACCCTGTGATAGACGAACACATTCATACCAGAACAACAGGTTCGAATTCCGGCCCAGGACAAATCAACAAAACAAGCCAAGTACTCACCCTAACTAAACACATTGAGGATGCCTGGTTCGAGAAGGGTATGGTAACCGGAGCTGGGTTCGTCGACCTATCAACAGCATACGACACTGTTAATCAAAGTGCCTACTCCATAAGATCCTGAGAAATACCAGGACATCCGCTGGACTGAGCTATCCGAGGATTGCTGGCAAACAGGATGTTCTTGTTCAGCTAGGGCGAAGAAGAGCCGATGAAGAATGGACTACCACAAGCATGACAAGGGAGTGTGCGTGACCTCTCCTGTTCAACATATATACCACCGACCAAACATAGGAGTCAGGAACCTGTCGTTTTATTATGCAGCGATCTTGGAATGATTGTTGAACAAGATTGTCCGACTTCACAGTTGTGAATTTAGATGTGGAGGACTCTCCAAAAGCTTTGGACTAATCCTTATTTATGAGGGGAAATACCACCTACGTGCAAATTCATCTCTAAGTCACAGGTGTGTGCTTTCCCATTATACGCAACGTGAAGCCAAACGTCAGCTTACAGTTACATGCCGCATCTGGAACTCCCTGGAACACTGTAAATACCCTGTCGACCAGGGAGTTACCCTGGGACCGCACTCTTTCTCTCTTATAAGACCCACATTCGAGAAGACGAAGAGTAAAGTAGTTCACCCACGCAATCCCCACAAAATTCTTGAACAAACTCACGGCCACCACAACGATGGGGTGCTCGCCCACATACCCTAAGATCGACGGCGCTTGCCCTGTACTCAGTGCAGAGAGTATGGCCTGCCCCCTGATGGGAAGCATAAACCCATGCCACTAGAAGCTTGATCCAGCATAAATGCCTCCTGCCGGTTATCACAGGATGCCTCCTCCAACACCAACGGAAAAACTTGTACATCCTAGGAATTGCTCCACAAGACATCGTCGTAGCGTAGCGAGCATGCAAGAGCGTAGATGCAAAGGATTCAATGTGAAAGACCACCCCCTATGTGGACAGATAACTGCTCCCAACCGTCTTAAATCCAGAGAGAGTTTCTTCTTAAGCAAAGTCCAACCTCTTGAAACAGTCTCTAAGGCGGTTAGCGAGTCGCCGTGTGGAAAGAAGCCTGACATCAACCAATTAACATCTATCGGTATGAACCTTTTTTTTTGGGTGAGCATCTTCCACCTGGAGTAGACTCCTCATGGCCTGAATTGTGATGTCTCAATAATTGAGAACCAGAAACTGGCCGATCTAACGGTTCCTCACAGAAGTGAGGCTACCTGGGAAGCAGATCAGGATACCACCTGTGGTTGTGGAACAGCACCCACAGACAATGGAACACCTCGTGGTCTGTCCACTGCTGGAGCAAACAATGCACAACAAGGACCTTGAGGAATTTCAGTGAAGCACCAGACGTTGTCCCATCTTGCTGGATCATATTTGAGAACCACAGTGTGTTGGACATCCACTCAATCATCAATCAATCAATCAATCAAGTGGGGAATGGCAAGACTGCTGACGCCGGAAACCTCATTCAACATTGCTGGGGAGACAGGGAACAGTTTCCAGAACATCGTTCAAAGTGGCCAACAACCATTTCCCAAGATTGTCCGAACGAATGTTTAAAAAAAAAATCATATATATTTTTTTTTTATTTTTGAACCATAACGTTTCTTATTTCTTAGGTCACGGTACCAACAATCACACAAAATTATGATAAGATGATGTTCTTTTGAATTAGAGAAGAAATAAGAAAAAACACATACAGCGGTCCTCGGACCGCTTGTGTCGCCTGCCGTCTAGCCTGTTCAATGCGCTCTACCAACTTCATTCACGGTTCACACGTCTGATATAATGTATTATATTTAAAGAGGAGGAGCATATCCTCCTCCTAAAAACGGCAAGAATCAACCCCACCTCTGGCTGGATCATAACTTGGCAACCCACAGTGTTTGATCAATCAATCAATCAATCAATCAATCAATCAATCAATCAATTCAATGTGGGAGAATGGCAAGGACTGCTGACGACGAAACCTCATTCAACATTGGATGGGGAGACAGGGGAAACAGTTTCCAGAACATCGTTCAAAGTGGCCAACAACCATTTCAAGATGTCCGAACGAAATGTTAAAAAAATCATATAATTTTTTTTTATTTTAAACCATAACGTTTTATTTCTTTAGGTAAACCGGTACCACAATCACACCAAATTAGGTGAGAAGATGATGTTCTTTTGATTAGAGCAGAAATATAAAAGAAAAAAATACTCGGTCCAGACCGCTTGGTTGCCTGCCGTCTGCCTGTTCAAGGCGCTCTACCAACGTCATATCGGTTCACACGTATGATATAATGTTCATATTTAAGAAGAGGAGCAATCCTCCTCCTAAAAAATGGGCAAGAATTCACCCCACTAACACTAATTTGATGGCTCCAATTTAACCTGTCCCCTATGTTTCCATGCTTCCACTAGCAAGTTCAATAAGTACAACTCAGGCAAATGGATCAAGGCGTAGACTACTGAGTAGCACAAACCACTGCACCATGACAGCATGACCACAACAGGTGTTGTGGTTTTAGTCTAGACTAGTAGGAACCTGATCCAGCCAGTGTGGAAACAAACCACAGGCAGTTGTACAATTTTTTATTGATCACTCTCTAGACTAGGTTGGTAGCCCTAAAAAAAACACAATGTTCAAAATATTGAGAGAATAAATGTTAATTAAAAGCTTATAACTTTTGAATTAAAAAAAAAAAAACAACGCTTTGTCGGTTCAGCACAGCCTTGATCAAGGCTACCTGCCGTCGCAGGGTAGTGATGATGACCTATAAGATGACCTTTGACCTGATATGTGACCTTGGACCTCGCCTTTAAACAAATGAGGGTTTGTATGTATAAAACTCCATAAACACAGTTTGGTTCCAGTTAACTTCAACTTTCAAATGAGGTCAATTTCCATTTTCAGACCTTTCTAGCTTACACTTGAACTCACATGACCTTTGACCTTGGTATGTGACTTTGACCTCAGCAACAAAGGAGGATCATGGTGCACCAATGATTCAAGTTTGGTTCCAATTGAACTTCAACTTTTCAAAATTAGGTCAATTTTACATTTCAGCCTACTTAAAACGTCTGACCTCACATGACCTTTTGACCTTGGAGTGTGACTTTGACCTCACCAAACAAATGGGGGATGCCAGTTGCACCTTCGGGACCCAGTTGGTTTAAATCCGTCAAAGTATGAGGATATTACAGGCAAATGGTAACCCCTTTTCACAACAGACATCAACAACAACAACAACTGACATCAACAGACATCAACAACAGTGGACAAAGTGATCCCTATGTGTCTTCCTGCCTTAGGGCAGGCGACACAAAAATGGGTAGATTTAGAGAATGGTTACTGAATATCAATTCCTACAAAATGTTGCATAATTAAGATGTTTTAAGAAACGGCAGAAAAAATCATCTGCTGTCATCACCTGCATCATAGCTCGTCAAGAAAGTGTAATATTCGCATGAAAATTTTAAAAAAAAAATTACAGCAATATCACCAAGATCCTAACACTTAAAAAATTTAAAGGAGTTGGTTTGAAAAGAATACAGAATCCTGAGTCAATCGGTCCCTTATATAATGTTTATGCTTCATTTAGACAGGAGGTATAAAGTCCCTGTGCGAATCCTGTGCGACATGATTCAGTTTATTTGATTTTTGTTTTAATCACCCCAAAAAGATATAACAAGTTTATTTTTAATAGGACATCGCCAATCGATTCCGTACATCTAAGTTTGTGTTATTTCTTCAGAACAAATCTATTACGTTTTGAAATAATGCTCCTCAAAACCGCTATTTACTGACCGTTCCTGACTGAATTTACTTTCCACGTATGCAATAAAGATTATGCTCTTCTCATTATGTGCGTGAATTTTGGCGCTATTATCTTTATGAATAACAAAGTCGTGGCTCAAAATCTTAAATCAGATGACTGCTTTTCTTTCACTCAGAAAATCATGGAAAAAAAGTAGTTGGAACACTCACCACCATTTGCGGCATTGCTTACCCGGGCTTCAGTTAAGAACTTCCAAGCTCCTGTTCTCACTCCATTGAAAGCCCCAACCTTCCACTTCAACTTAACCTTCCCCCAGCCGGGCCAGCCTGCCCCATTAATCAATGTTTGGAGATTCGCAAGTGATGACGATACCTCATTCAACATTGGCTGGAGGAGACGGGGCGCGGGGAACAGTTTTCCCGAAAATCGTTCTAAGTGTTTCAACGATACTTCCAAAATTGTGCTTATCGAACAACTTTTTTTCTTTCTTTTGGCTATCTCTGTGTCCTTTTACAATAAATGTTATCATGTCATTTTGTTAACACAAAGTATAATCTCGAGATTTCTATTCAAGAACCCCCAAAGTTTATGAGAGACAGGCGGTTATGAGAATTATTGAAATAGTGTCTAATCATTTTACAGTGATTCTGTCCTTTCCCTTAGTGCACTGTATAAAATAAACCTGTAAAAAAACAGGGATTGACTGGCAGCTGGGCCTCACACGTGCAGACCGTAAAATAACTGAAGCCGTAAAAATACTAAACCAATGCAGGGAACGTAAAATAACGGCGTTATAAATCTCAGCTCACGTTTGTTGGTTTTTGACTTGTACAAACAATATTAAGATTAAAAAGCTATTAAATCCTCTGACCAAATGTTCACGTTTTAGCTATGGCATCATACAAACGTTGTATTTACTTACTACGTGGTTGTAAAAAGTTATATTCAGGCAAAAAAAATATTAGAAAAAAGGCAATAAACACAGTGAAAATGTGAAGACAGAAAATTTACACCAGTTTATACACTTTGTTTTTATAATGGTAAGGTACACATTCTAATGTCCGCCAATTACTTAATCATCAATGAATAAACTTAATACAGCACTTACATAGATTCGAACCAGGGCCTAAGATTACAAGTCTTATACCTTATCCACTACACTACCTGACTTTACTGATAGGCAGATGCTAAAATTAATAGATATGTTGTACTACTTTCTTCAATTAAATTAATTAATCAAAAAAGGAGGAAAAGAGTTTCTGAAACTATTTTTAAAAATGATAAGAAAATAAGATTTAGCCATTTGTTTTAATGACATTACTTACGACGTTATTAACACATTTTATAAGGTAAAACGATTTTCATGTTCATATTCTTACATTAAACAAGTAAGTTCCAAAAGACGTAATATTACGGAAAATAAATAACGGTCAGGGTTATAAGTCTACATTTTTTCAAATGTGTAGTGTTTTTTTCTAGCCACTGTTTGTATTACATTTTTCTGCTTCAAATTGCAATTTTATGGTTAGGTTTACGTACTAATAACGCGTATTAGGGTGCTCAGAGCCCCTCAATGTCATCAATTTTTCTTGAACCGATCGTAATGTTGCCACTTGTCAAAATAGTATCAGCTCCACCAACTTAAAAAGTCATTCGGATGTAGGCAGTGGGGCCACCGGAGCTTAAGTTGGGACAGCAAGAGTCAATAGGAAGGTTTTGTTGTTTTTTGACAAAACACCAAAAAGATGTGATCGTCATGTTTGGATGTGGTCATAAATTCCTCCAAATGTACTTTATAGGTTAGGCAAACATTTCCACAATTACCAATCAAACTCCTCCTCATTGCAGAAATATATTTTTTAATAGAATTTATTTCAGTGGATCAAGGCAATACACTGAATGCAAACATGACCATATACAGAGTTTTGTAAGTTAGTTTGAAGGACATTGTATTGTATTATTTAGCCTCATATAACCTTAACCATTACAATATATATCAATAGTTGTAACATGGTACTGCGGCAAAAGAGCAGGCAACTCTATTGTCCTCTCAGTTTATGTCAACATGGGGAAGCCGGTGGCATTTCTTTTCAATAGTAGATAACTCTTTTAAGTAAAGTATTGATTATGCAAACTAGCTATGAAGCTGATTTACAACAATTACACTGTCCTTTAACGAACTCAGATAAATTACTACCACGAGTATCTGGGTCTGTTGGGTTATTCGTGTATTGCCTTGCTCCACTGGACATATAATTTAATAAAATGTATTGTTTCTGGCATGGAGGATGACCTTTGTTTTGTATTGTTGGAAAATTGTTTACCTAGCCTCCTAAATAAAACTTCTTGGCGGATTTCTGGCCAATCACTGAAATCGGTCATCATGTTTTTGTTTTTCAAAAAACATCCAAAACATTCTTATTGATTTAGGGTACAAAACTTTAAGCTCAAGGTGGCCCCACTTGCCTAACTACTGAATGAATTTTAATTTGGTGGAGGTTATATTTTGACAAGTGGCAAATGAAGACTAGGTTCAAGAAAATTGTTGACTCTGAGGGGCATCTGTATGCACCATATACGCGTTATACTTTATTGGAATAATCGGGGTTTGTTGTAACGTAATTAAAAGTAAAGCTGGTAAAATTAGCGAATTGTTAACAGTGTGAGGTCACGAAACGACAGTGTAGGAAGGCATGTGACACGTCGACTTATGAAGAACGGACTTTACATATAGTCTGATGGTATAGGCAGCGGTGTCGTGTCATCTCGCAGTAGTTTCGTTAGCATTGTGTTGGTTTCCTTACGACCTTTGTTTCCAGTCAAGATTGCAGAGCAGTTGACCTCCAATGTTTGGGTACTATGGAGAAATAAACGAGTTCATCGTCCCTTTGGTTGGTCGAGGTTTTACGGCCTTTGCAATTTTAACAGATTTACCATCATTAACCCAAAGGTTGTCTTGCTGAGTCTTCATTCACTAGTAGAGTTTGTCCCTGATGTACTCTGCTGTGTCTCGTTGTCCCTGGACGTTCCATATGTGTCTTCTTGCAGAGTATTTTCTTCATATCCCAGAGGAAACCTTTTATTGCCTGATTGAGGATAGTTAAATTGACCAATACAAGATAAGAAGCACACTTACAAAAATCATAAGACGAAAATAGCGGACCATGACGATTGCCATGATTTGAGCAGTGTTTGAAATATGGTCGGTTGGCGGTCGTTGGGGTTCAATCTGCAGAAGGATAAAGTTGTTCAATTGTAAATTGAAAATAGCTGTTAGCATAAAGTATTGTATGCGTTATTAGACGCCCGTCTGTTTACGAATTTTATATATTCATCAATTTATGCTACATCTTAAACTTATCAATAAACATGAGACTGCCGGCTATTAAAATACGCGGTGGTTAGGTTTGTCGGCAGATATACTCCCGGAAAAGAAAAAAAAACACAAAGTTATGGCGTTTATGTTGCCTATGAAAATTTGAGCGGTTTTCATTTTTTTCCAGATTGGCCTCTTTAAAGAACGACGTACACACCACTTCTAGTGTACCAATAAAATTATGGGAAGACTTCTAAAACCATTATATCTCACTGCACTGCAAACGCCAGATGAGCAGAAATGGATGAAAACAATCTCTGACTCAACGCAGAAGGAACTCGGCTGCTGTGTTGAGTCAGAAATGGGTCCCATCTGTTTCCACTGCACTGCATTGCAACTGCATGTATGAATAGACCTTAAAGAAAAATGTTTATATTGTTGCGCTTGTGTGAGATATCCGTGTGTATGTGTATGTGTGTGTCCGGACGTGTATGTGTGACTGTGTGTGTGTGTGGGGGGGGGGGGGAGACCCTGTTATGAAAACATTAATTTGGAAAAGCCTTTTTCAATCATTTCAGGCATAAAATAGCTCATTAGAATACCCGTTATAGCCTTAATAAATATACAATATGACTCCAAATATCAAATTATCTCAATATCAATATAGGTGAAGGTATAATACTGTAATTATTCATAATATCCTTTATAAAATTATATGAAATATCTCTATAGCTTAAAGCAATAACAGAATTAACAGCACATTTTTGAAGAACACCCCCAATTTTCCAACAAAAATTGCGATTTTTTGTACAGTTGTATTGGTGATTGGCTAGTAAACTATACCTGTGAACATGACAATTCACAAGTACAGTTGAATATTACCAACACAACTGTGCAAAAATCTCAATTTTTGAAAATTGGCTCGCTCTTCAAAATGTGTTGTTATTGCTTTAATATTTAAAGCTTATTAAAGTTTAAACAACAACAACAACAAAATATCTAAAATGTGCCATTATAAATTAACTGAATATCCTCATTAGCCATATACTACCTGCAATATATGACTTAGATATGTGTCCACAATGGCCTTAATAATATGAAAACTACCATGGCCCTATATCAAATATTGGAAAACGGAAAATATCCATTAGTAAGAGCCTCGATTTATAATACTCAAATCAACTCAAGTATCAAATATGTCAATATGCGATGCTACTATCATAATTATACATAATATCCTTAATATTGAATATATGAAATATAGCTTAACATTTATAACTAATTAAAGATAATTTGGATGACTTCAGCACCTTAATGGTATATTTGTTATCAGTAGAATAGCGCAACTCCAAGTGACCATTGCAGCATCCGATATCACACAAATGACCCCTGCAGCAAATCATTATAACAAGTCAGTCATTTTGTGCGGTGCGACTTCCAGCGATAGCTATGAGACATGAGTTTTGTATGTGCATTTCTCTAAACATCATTATACTGCATTTTATAGCTATTTTTTAGTTCCAATCCCACTCGGTCGCGGCTATTATATTTAATTGTTAGTAACAACCGTCTCCAAGGTTACCATAGGAAGAGGAAAAAGACCACGATATGCGCGGACATGATGCTACTTCATATCATCATCATTTGATATTTTACATGAGTGGGCAGAGAAAATGTTGTAAGAAGTATAGTAAAGTTTGAAATCAAAGCCGCAATTTTTGATTAAAAAGTCGGAATCCCAACATTTGACGTCATGAAATAGCACAAAACAAAGGTTTAAGATTAACATTAACAAAACTTTAATGTCCACTTCACAAGGAACAGGTAATCTTCATTTGTGATGTAAGCAACACTCCCACAATGGCCATTTAAAAAAAAAAAAGTCAGACTGGGAGCGAACTGCGCCATTGAACTTGGGCTTGCGTATCATAACCTCGTAGTACGTGGGCTATAGGGCACTAATCTGCTCCGTATACTAGTCAACCATGATTAGTGAGGACACGATTTCGTTCCAAGATCAACTGTCTAATGATGTTCCGGGAAATAGGCAGTTGAATAAAAGCCCTGTGATGGAGTGAGAGTCCCACGGTTGCAGACGAAACTAAATATACGTCAAAGTCCCCGAACTTCTGGTGCCTTTGTTTAGCCATACCTACTACCAAGTGACTATTGTGCGCATTTCTACCTGATGCAAACACTTGTCTGTATATAAAATACCTGTACTGCAGTTGTAGCAGGTAGCCTTTCAGTTTCAATACAATCTACATGATTTCCTATCCGATTCAACGTAGCGTAGAAGATATCCATTTGAAACTTATGTTACAATCAAGGGTCTTTTCATAAACTCAACATCATCATCCACAAAGAAGTAAATATCGGAACCCGTAATGAAATTGTAAACGTAGAGAAAGTCCTTGAATTATTAACACATGTAAATACACGGGGTCTCCAGTACAGCACAGGGAACCGTATTTTCACGAGAAATATACGATATGGCTCGATTGATGACCTTCTCAATAAACATTTGAATACTGGTTTCTTTATCGCAAAGGGATATATACACGGGCGCCGTGTATATAGCGTCCGATTGTTAGCTACACGCAGCGTGTATGTAGTGAAGCCGCAAGTTGAGGCTACATACACGGCAAAGGCTGCCCAGGCGGCGGACGTGTATGAATGTCACGTGACCCGGCAGCCGTAGGGCAGGTCAGATGAACCGGCAGCCGTGATGTGATGGCTTAATATAGAGATAGAATAATAGGCTAGAGGTCGGACTTTAAAGTTTGGGTGTTGCCTCTCTCTACAAATGTTTATTAAGATCTAAATACGTTAATCTGCCAATTATTAAACTTCATTGGAAGTTATAACTAACATGTTTTCGTCCCATTTTGTATTTTTTTAAAGTATTTTGTTTTTAATATTAAGTTTATTTATTTAATTTTAAATTTCTTTATATGGGTAGTACTTTTTCAAAATTATTTTATCATTGTTTATGAGTATTATTTATTTTATTTGAAGATTTTTGTTATTGATTAAGTATTTAGTAGTGTTAATTTGAATTTTATTCAATGTTATATTTAAAATATTGTATTTTTTTATTTAATTTTAATTTTTGTTTTTCTTTTTATTACTTTTGTATTTATTTTTATATTTATATTTTAATTGTAATCTATTTATTTTTGTTGTATTTAGTTTTTAATTTAGTATTTTTATTTTTCATTCAGTTGTGTTGTTTTATTATCTGTGTTTTTTTTCGTTGATCTTATTCTTTGAATCTTTTTTGTTAGTATTTTAATTGTTTTTAATTTGGCATGTCTTTAATTGTTTCATTTTTTTTCTTAAGTTTAAAGATTTTTCTTTCATTTATTGTCAACTTTAATTTTTAGATTTTATTTTGTTGATTAACTAATTATAGAAGAATACAAAATAACAAATTTTTAATTTTAGTATGTTGTTGTAGAGTATGCAGCTAGCAACTATTTTAAAAGAGGAAACTTCCCGGGGGGCAACTTCGTCCAACTTGGTCTAAGAAATTGGTAGTTTGCCTTGCCTCATGTGACCGTTGCGGGGGACCGTGGTGATTTAATATGACTCCTCAGTCAAATTTATTTAAAGTTGACTTGACATTGGCATTACCATTGTTTCTATTCTGTGAAAACTGTACACAAACACATACCTACAAACGGAGAGTTATACTATCCAAATGATGTAAATAAGACATGATTTTATGGATCCTTTGTTCTTGAAAGCGGAACTAAATTGTCGAGAGTAGTCACGATTAATGAAACGGGCGCATGCTATATGAGGTTACAAGTCCTCGCCATTGTATGAATACGAAAACCAAATATTGCTACCCGGGAAAACGTCCCCCGGGCCCCGACATGCAATGAATGCGAACTCTTGTATATTGCACATTGTTTTGAAATTGTTCAGCTAGTGAATTAAATAATATTGTTTTCATACACTCCAATACATTAAGTAAAATATTCATTTGTGCTAGATGTAAGCTATACTGA
>JAMKCH010012858.1:0-27638 GCA_023653785.1 Ophioderma brevispina
AAAGCCATGGGGTGATGGTGTAACGCGATTTGCTGAATGGCATGGAATGACCCAACGTCAAACCTGCAACATTGAGCCGATCAATTTTGTAAGTTTTTTTAACAATTTTTAAACCTTGTTTTAGAAATTTTCTAAAGAAATATTATCAAAAAATGTTGCACTTTTATGAGACGCCCTGTATAAATAAAAACATTTTTGTTTATGGTGTTGTTGTACTTAAAATACACCTTTACAGTAGGACTTTTACAAAATACACTGATTAGTGGCAACCATCTTCGCAATTCAAAAATCGAACACAATAAGGTTTGGCGATTTGATATTGTTTTCAACTACATGGTGGGCTTCGTGTTTAATAATGTACTGCTCAAAAGCAGTGATTGGGGTGAATAGCAGTGACAGTACGCGCTTCTTTCACTAGTTTGATTGTAGGTTTGCGGATTGTTATTACTGCATGCGACACTTTATGAACAAATTTCCTATCAGTGGCCAAAAAGGTCCTCAAACAAAATCGGAAAACTCGCACTCAAATTTTGGTACCAAAATAATAACCACGTAGTGGATGTGTTCGAAATTGACCACACTTTATCCCTCATTCTTACCTCCTTTAGGATCGGCGAGAGAACGAGAACAGCCAGGATTAGAGCTGGCAAAAGAAATGGCAGAGGACGATGAAGGGGTTTTTTTTAAATCGCCCCATAGCAACCACAACTTTTTTTTTCAAGCCTAATTCCATGCCAGCAAACTTTCCTCTCTCCTAAACAAGAACCTTCAGTGAAACTTAAGGAAGCCAAATGCGAAGTGCTCATGGTCTGTTCCCATGGAAACGGGTGCATAATTTGACTACAGTAATATTATGCCACAACGTAATTTGTGTCGGAAAATGAAGTGTTTTCTACCCTGGTTTATATGCCATACTGGGATAGAATAGTGTCTAATTTAAATCTATAGTCATGGAAAACATTGTATTTTTTATTTGCCGAGGTGGTATACCCCAACTTAGGGGCGCATCCACAAAACGTATACCCGCCATGGGATGCCCACCAGATCGCCCCAAATGGCTCAGTCTAAAATTAGTAGTGTAATATAATTGGATGAAACTGAGAGGGCAGAAATACAGAAAACAGATTATGCAGCGTCATGTAAAACTAAGGAAAGAATTTTGTATTGTGCGCACCACCCTATGAAGTTGGCAGCTTCATGGCCTCGCAATGATATAATAAACTGCATATTAAAGGGATATGTGTGGCAAAATACTAAATTCATCCCCCAAAAATTCGAGGAAAACCTAGATGGTTGGGGTCACACGATTGGTTGCCTTGGATATGTTTTCAGACTTTTGTTATATTTTAAGATTAAGTATTTGTTTCCTCGCTTGTGTGTTTCAAAAAAAGTTCCATCTTTGCAAAAGGGGAAAAGGTGCAAAGTGTGTGACTGTTAGCACAGATAATTGGATTTGTGAAGTGCAAGATTGAGAAAATGTTGAACTGAACAGACGCCAGTGTGAATGGGAGAAAGCTTGGAGGGGATGGGCTGAAGAATGATATTCCTCCATGGCAAAAGAATCTTTTTGCTGCTATGCTGCTGTTCAGTTGAAGCAATAATAGCACATTTTATTGGAAGAGCACCCTCACTTTTCAAAATCTAAGATTTTTGCACAGTTGTGTAGGTAATTGTCTGATAAACTATACCTGTGAACGACAGTGCTCAATAAATGCGTATTTGTCATAAAAAGAAGCGATTTGTAATTTAAATCGGGACCCGATTGTAATTTAACGGCGGAGCTGGAAACACCAAATTTATGTCCGTCCATGATGATATATGCCCGCCCATGGACCATGACCTCTAACCTGACTTGCCTGAACTGATGGAACAACTAATGGATGAGCGTAGACATGTTTGTGGCAGAATTTCCCAGCTATACCATATTGGAATGACGTTTCCAGAAGCTGTTGAATTATTATCGGAGATCTCCGATATTAATTATTCTAATTACAAAATTCCTTCTTTTGAGAAACCGAGAATATCGGGATCTACCATTCCCAAATCCAAATTACTGATATGAATATATTCCAATTTAATAAACCTTAGACAGTCTTGTCTTCCTGCTCTGGATTGCTATTTCATCTTCTCCAGTTTCCGGAGAAATTTTGGTGTTTTCAAAATAAAAAAATATGAGGGACAGTTGTGCATTACTGTGGAATCGTAATCCAATATGTAGAGCTGTGTGGGAATAAAAGTTCAATTTTCCTGTAAATTCAAAGTTCTCTGTGGTGAAAATCCATATACAGTTGGCAAAATAATATCTGTTTGCATGTTTTTCTATCAGTATTTTGCCAAACTCCGATAATTTTGAAAGCTTTCAAAATGTACATTTTGTTGCCTAGGTCTTGCTCTTTCATTTAACACCTTGCTTGTAAAAAAGTGTGCAAAAATGGCTGAGATAGAACACCTGAAAGATGCAAAACCCCCTAACCAATAGTTATGAAGTTTTCAATGGTCACAGTGTGGTACAATGCAAGAATCTGTGTGTATTGATTTTACACAGGGTTTCTGACTGAATGAAAGCCTACTTGCAATATTGATTAGTAATATTTTACATAAAGACTATGTAGTATACAGGATTTATTGTCTCACTGGAGCTCACCCACAATTATATCATTTACAATCTGGATCTCTGGATCTGGATCAATTTAACCTCCAGTAAAGCGGATTCCCGCATCACACTAGAGGACTCTGGTACGTAGAGCGATGAGTGCAGGTAACAGACCCGGGATGATCCCCTACTCTTTTTCGATGAGGTCTGCAACTTTTTATGTGCTCAGGAATGACTTCTCTCACACACAGGACCAACAGCTTTACATGACTCTCCGAACCATGAGGCGCCGGACGCCCATTGCATACACCTGCACATTTTATGTAATGGGTGGGAGCGAGGAGAAATACCATAACCCTACTACTGCGCAATTATGCAATTTCTGACCTTATAGGAACCCGACTCTCGCGGGGCTCGAACCAGGGTCGCTTGGTCGATCTTATACCCTGCCGACGGTTCAGCGCCTTAGACCACTCGGCCACCTCGCAATCCCACATAGGTCAACCTCGGAGGGTTTATTGAGTCATTCCCACAATGTACCGGTTTTGGGAAATTTCACCTCCATAGGGTCCTGTGATCCCTCAAAAATCATTTAATCAAAAATTGTATTCTTAAGACGTAAGAACCCTGACTTTTATGCTCATTTTAGCCGACAAAGCATTAGTACTCCCAATGAACTAATCATATTGTTGTAGTTGGAAAGCCCTTATGCATATTTATGAGATATGCAAGTATTTTGTGTTTGTTGCTTTTAGCGAGTCAAAACAACAACTGATGCCATATGCTATCACTCTTACTCAAATATCTCTTAACAGGAGACTGCATTAGGAATGTAGGAATCTTTTAAGAGTTTTTTTTTTGATTGGTTTTTGCAAACCTATTGCAGAAAAATCAGCTAGACAATAGAACATTGAGGAAATGCAAAAATGTGATGCACATGTTTTTATGTGCATTTGCTTGTACAACAACAGTGGTGACGCACGTCGGGGTGTGAAAGAAATCGGTTATGCACTAGGGCTATTCAATAATACATGCGATTTGATTCTTTTTAATTGTATGGTTTGAACCTGTAAATTTTGAAACTCAAACTTAGTTTAACTCATGCAGTGTACTACTACTACTTCTGCAATACATGTATATGGAAATACTCAGTGACAAAACTACATCAAAAACTTGAAACCAAAACAAAAAAATGTCATATCAAACATTTGCAACTCATCCCAGAAAAAAGTGAATGTGACGACTCAACTACGTCTATGTAGTTGGTCTTTTTCTTTCAATTTGTGTGCCACAAGGGGTGTATACATTCATTATCTTAGACACTTAATTGTGCAGGATTGTTTGTGGTCAAATCTACATAATACGTAGAGTGCACATGAATTTGCCTGTAGGTATTTCAAAATGTTTTTGTTTTCTTTTTTGTTGGTCACTGTGCAAGTTTACCAGTTTTCATTTGGAAATCATACTGTGATGAAATTTGGGGTATTCTGCATAGCGCTTTAGGTTCCACACCGA
Organism: Ophioderma brevispina; assembly: GCA_023653785.1. Taxonomy (NCBI): domain Eukaryota; kingdom Metazoa; phylum Echinodermata; class Ophiuroidea; order Amphilepidida; family Ophiodermatidae; genus Ophioderma; species Ophioderma brevispina. The sequence goes on from JAMKCH010012858.1 coordinate 4,109, forward strand.
TTTGGCTCATAGAGAACTGTCCCACTCATATTGGAAATTATACGACTACTGGACACATGGGCATGTAACTAGTCTTCAAATAATTTCACAATCACAGGGGAAAAGAGTGAATATGTGTTTTCCTTCCTGATTTTCCCCTTAAAAAATTCCAAGGGAAAACTGTCCTCCTGCCACCCTGCTGGCTATGCCCCAGTGGACAGACTGCATAGTTGCTTGTGTAGACACCATGTGCACAGTGCATGCAGTGGCGGATTTAAGGAAAAGGGCCCTGTCAGCAGCTTAAGGTGGGCCCCCTTTATCGTCAAGAATCAACGCAATATCGCACTTTAATGCGACTAAGGTGTGTCTGAGGGGGCCCAGAGAGCAATATTTTAGGGGGGCCCTGTCAGCAGCTGCTGACACTGCTGACTCTTAAATCCGCCACTGAGTGCATGTCAATATTGATTCAGACTGGTGTGGATCTAAATGCGCCATGTGAAAAGCCACAGCGTGTCCTAAATTTGAATGAACTATGGTGGTGTCTGAAGGTCATTGATCCATCATTTGGACTACAGTTTGAAGTAGTTCAAGTAATAGCACTGTGTGTATTCCAGCTGTCATAGTGCAATCTTAATGCACCTTAAAGGTTGTAGCTTAAAAGTCATGTGCACCAAGCAGGGTAATTAATGTGTGTAAAACTGCCATGGGAAATGAGTGATGTCACTTTTGCATGGACTGCAACCTCATTTCAAGGCATAATTATATTGCTCTGTATTATGTGCTTTATTCTGTTAATGGAATAAAGCACATAATACAGAGTATGTGTGAAGGGTACAATGTAATTATGCCTATTTAAAGGTGCAACGAGAGATTTTAAATAACAGGTGTCCCTAAAAAATGTGAAAATTCTGATCTTTGCCCTGATGTAAAGCTTTCCATCAAAAATATCCCCATCTGAAAGGATTAAGCTGAGAAATGTTTCTTTGGTACAAAAATTGTGAAATTTCTAATTTCGTATAGGAGCAAATACGAAATTCAGCATGTTTTATATTGAAATATAAGCAAATCAAAATCACATTTTTTCTATCTTTTAAGACATTTCTGTAGCATTATATAAGGTAAGAAATCTATTGAGTGTCTAATCTATATGAAATTACTATTATGACACCATATTTGGGTGCCTCAAAATCTCTTGTTGCACCTTTAACATGGGCATAATGCCTGAGGCATTGCTCTTTGCATTGTTTCGCCATTAGTGTGGAGAGCCTCGAACCTATAGGAATGCGACTCGGAACATTTACACACCAGTTTGATTTCTCTTCACTTTGCAAGATGTGAATGGATTATTTTATAACATAACACCGTCATATTTATTTTGAAATACCAATTGTGATGCTCTACCTGTAAATGGTGAACCATGCAAAATATTAACAAAATAAAATATTTTGGTTTTTAAGCTGCATTGAATTGGATTATATGAAGTCATGATTTGTCAAAAGATGTACAAATTGTAAGATAATGCATTGCCTTGACTGTATTAGGAATCTGATTTAAAGATTCCATGACAATTTTGGTTAATTGTTTTACAAATTTGTCATATGTGCCCATACTTGGAATCTTTAAAGATATTCAAGTACATTCGGTCAAAATTCAAACAACAAAAATTGTTCCTGTTGTAAGGTGGTTTTCCTAAGAAAAAGCACCGTGAAAGGGAAAAAATGCCGTTTTGGGTTTCACAGCATATTGGAGTTTGTTAAATTTTCTCTAACTGGACAGCAGTTATGTAATTTAATAAGCTAGTTGGACGATGATTGTGATTTCCTCCAGGCATGTGGTAAGAAACGATGTGATGAAACAAGAATTGGGTTGGGCATATTTGAGTTCTCATCTACCTGAGAAGTGTTAAAGTTAACATTTATTTTACTGGTCAACCAGAAAAAAATATTTTGTTATTGTAATGATCAATGTTGCAAGCAAAACCTTAGTTCTAAACCTGGGTAAATTTTGACACCCATTTTACGGAAGCGGTCATTGTTTTGACATTGAAGGTGTTATAACTTGTAGGGGTAATCAAAACAGATGTTTGGACAAGAGTGGATCAACCTTCACTTAACCAGAGCAGGGGTATCAGGGCCTCGGATGTTCACCCCAGGTCAAATTGACCTAGCTAAAGACAAAAGGGTTTGGTTGCAAGAGTTTTCATTTTCACCGTCAGAAAAATTTTCTGGTTTACAAGATAAAAATATGAGCCTTGTTTTTATGTTTATAATATTGATATATATCAATACAGCAACTCATCCCTTGCTCGTCTAGTGGTTGACTTCTTTGTAAGTGGCAGACTTCTTTGTAAGTGGCATTTGGGTTTCGATCCCCTGATGAGGCACTTTGCAAAAATACTTAACCGTTATTTATTATGCAACAGTGCTCCAAAAGAACTTGCTACATGTTAAAGAACTCAAATGTGCGTGGGTTGGAAACTTGGAATTGTGCATTGATATGTCGACTTCCGCAACGGCACTACAAGTGTCAAAAAACCTTGCACTACCGGCTTTTGTAGCAAATCAAATTACAAAATCAGTTACCAATTAAGCTGACAGACTCGCCCACCTTGGCCTAGATATATGTATTGCAAGAACGAAAAAGCAGTATAAACCATAATCTGGAAGTTAATTGTGTGATCATGGATATACCGAACTAACATTGTGAAAAAAGGAAATATTTCCTTTAAAAAGCCCCTAGTATGGCAAATGAGGTATGACACTTGATTCTGTATTCGCTGTGTGATGCTGTACAGTATCGCTTGGCTGAATCGATGGCAATGCCTCATTTGCATATTGGAACTTAAAATGACACGTCTACTGTGAAAAGTTGATTGGTAAGCTAGGATGTGAGCAAAAAATGCACATGAAACCAAAGGTATTGCTGAAAGAATAAAAAAAATATCAAAACACTAAACAGTACAGGTTGAGTAAATCAAAGATTATCAGACTCTGCAGATCTTAAATATTTCAAAATTTGGCATTAAATTGATGGGAATGTTACAGGGTTGTACTGGTGTGGCAATTATTTGCTATATGACTTCTAAAAATTTCATGTTGGCTGTTAGTGCTCTTGAATGGAGTATAGGTCCATTACTTGTGTTCAATATGGCGTATACCTTTAGTGATGTAATGCATTCACAACTAAAAAAGAACAATTCGAATACTGGTTAATGTCAGTTGTTTAGTCCACGATTGTTTACTGGGGAAAGGTGTGGGTTAAGATTGGTTTGAATTTTGCTCTGTTGCAAATTGGAACTGAATTTCAATAACCTTGTCTCCCACTTTAAACCCTCTCCCAATAATGACATGCTTCGTTTGAACAAAAACGTCTCCAAATGGTGGTTGATTCGGGTGGTGAAATTTCCTGTTTAAGAGGAGTTCCTCGTTTTGGAAATTTTGTTATTGCCAAAATTTTAGCTTTTTCTCTTTGATTTCAGCCTGTTTTGGCATTTTTACCTTTTTCCTTTTCCTCTTTTTTTCCCCCCCATGGCCTCTCACTTCCCTGTTGATTCACAAGCTCTCGCACACACATCCTATGGCCAAATAATTAGACTGATTTAAAGCTAGGTGATCCAAATTGACAACCACGTCTCCCACTCTGCAGCACGTATATCAAAATTCAGATTTTGGTATCAAAGAAGATCATATTTTTCTTATTACTTGAGTGAAATTTTAGGCCCAATTTTGATGTTATGCAGAAAGTCACAAATGTGGTATACCACATTTATTAAAGTGGGTGTAACTGCTGAATTTTCAATTCAGGAATGGAATAGTTGGCGGTGTAAAAAGTGACCCGTAAACTTTCGGTGTAGCGGTTTATTCGGTGTGTTCAAAACACCGCAACAGTCTAGGCTGAAATTCAAGGAACCGTTTTTTTTTTACAATTTTAAATTATGTTCCAAAAAGTTCATATTGAGAAGAAATGCCTTAAGGAATCCAAATTTTTTTTCCAAAATGTATTTTCAGAAAATCATAATAAAATTAAAAAAGGGAGGGGGGGGGGATTTTCCACTCATTTTGGTTCCCAATAAAATGGTATACAAATGTGCCTGGTTTTAGGGTTGGTATTTCCTGTTTGTTTCTGATTGTGTAGTATTTTTCATATTACTTTGCATCAAAGACAAAAATCCTTGTGCGTGGTTATGCCATTTGGTCTAATTTCAATTGGTTTAAACCCATATTGTCTAATACCAATTTGTCTAATAAGCATTAAGTCTAACATCCAATTAACAACCATTTGGTCCTAATGCCCATGCTATCTAATGCCCATTTTGTCTACGCCATTTGGTCTAATAACCACAAACAACCATTTGGTCTAAATTCCATTTGTCTAAAGCCATTTGTCTAATATCCACCTGTTTCATATCTATTTGTTCGACTAACCCCTTGGACCAGATGATATAAGACCAATGATATAAGACAAGTGGGCATTAGACAAATTTGCATTAGCCCAAATCGGTATAGACTATTATGGATTATTAGATTTATACTAGATGAATATGAGCTACATAGATTGGTTCCATTTCTCAAAAAAAACTAGTCGAAGGCATTTTGAAGTAAAGCAATTGAAATAGTATTTTCTATATCAAATTTTAATTCTGCTGTCGCAAATCTTCTGGTCCCCAAGCTAATTAGAGGAAGTGTGCCTAAGTTGCATAAATAAAAAGGCCACATTTTAAACATTTTTTGTACATAACTCAGTTTAAAAGGCGTGGTAATAAAAGACTTTCATTCTTTGTCTTTACAAATTTTAGGGTCAGAGAACACACCAGATCATCAGTTAAGTATTATGACATATTATTGACAATTAGAAATTTGCATAAAATTTAAAATTGCAGGCCATTTTTTATTTTTATGCAAATTAACATTCAACATGTACCTAATGCTATTAGGTCATGCCGGCATGGGAGTTTGGTGAAGCAAAATTTGTTACAGAGCCTGCATGAAACTACCAAATATTACCAGTTTTCACATGAGTCCAATCAATTGTTTTGATATACCTATAAAACTATATATTGTTGTAAAGCTAAAAATTTAAGGAAACAAATTTGCAACTTGTATGTGCATATACAGTGTGCCACAAGTGTCGTAATAGGGTGGAAAATGAATTTTGAGTAAAAAGTACAAAAATTTTGTGGCAGTTTAATTTGTTTCCCGGTCAATTATCATCATAGCTTAAACTGTTGTACGAGGTCAAAATGAATGCCACATAAACAAATGAGATGTTATTTATCGTAATACATGACAGGGTTACAAATAAATGCAAAGGCCCCGAATATCAAAAATCCCTAGACTTAAACACATTCCTCATCCGTAGGCACCACCCTCTCTGACCCCGAATGATGACTCAAATTACGACAACTCAAAAGTATAGAGCAAGCAACAAATTGAATCTGCTACCATTTTAAAGCAAGATAAATTCCCTTTAAATGAAATATAAATCACTTAATATTCCGAACTTTGGTTCTTACTGTACATAAAAAATGTTTAGAAAATATTTGTGAAAATGTAACGCCCTCATTTTGTATACCCCTACTCATGGCACATGACCATAACTAATGATCGAATTTTATTTCCTTGACCCTGAAAACATAATGTATAGAACACAAGATAAGAACAAGCCTTAATCTGAGTTATGTACAAAATGGCAGCCCATTTTGATTTTATATGCGATTACCTGTCTTTGTTGACCTAATGCTATAACAAATGATCTAATTGTATTCCTTGAACCCTGAAGACCATTTGTAATATACACAAGAATGAAGTCAAACAAGCCTTAGCCTTGAGTTATGTAACAAACAACGTTAAATGGCGGCATTTTGAATTTATGCCTAATTTAGAGTCACATTGCCTCCTCTCAAATTCAGCTGGGGACAGGAAAATTTGGAATTAGCATAAGATTTTCATCTAAAACCACTAACCATTGCTTTTACTCAAAAATGCCTTCGTTCTCATGTTTGTGTAAGGCGCACTTTTTTGAGAAATGGAACCAGTCTAACATGGCTATTAGACTAAATGGTTATTGGACTAAATGGTATTATACCAACTGGTCGTAGCCAGCATGGCCATTAGACCCAGTGGGTATTAGACCAATGGCAAGTCACCCTTGTGCGTCATTTGACAAGGCCAATATTAAATTTCATTGGACATAAATCACATTTTTAAAACAAAAAACTAAACATACTGATCCTAGATTTTATATGCGCTGTGACGATCATCCCATTCTTACTAGCCAGGGGGGGGGGGGGGGGGGGGTAGTACCGCCTTTTTGAACTGGATTTTAGAGGAAACTGGGTGGAACAGAAATCTCAAACTTGTAAGTGCAACGGAAACATAGGAAACCAGAAGGCGAACACTGAAACTCAACAAGGGAGTCACACCTAAATTTGCGGAAGCTGAGTGTGTGGGGGCCGGCGCTGTGAAATACAAAAAGGATGAAACCGACGGAGACAACTATCATTAGAGCACTTGCTACAAAACCTACGCGACAGCTTGTAACTCTCTGTGATTTCACTATAAGCAAATCGTACCGCTTCTTTTAATCTGGGTTCTTATTTCAAAATCCAACTATGAGGCCAAAATCCATTCTGTTTGCAAAACAACTCACATGTGAGCCTTTTTCGCATTGGATTCAAGTTACCATGAGTATGTGTCCATCGCATCGATGCATCAAGGCGTCCAATGCCACGCATTACCTCCACTTTGGGCTCACCCGTGCCAACACAGACCGCATATTACGGAACATGCGAAATTACCCGCACTTCTGCAGTTTGCCCATGTGAATTTTTATCAAATTCATAACATTAAAGGAACACAATATGAGGGAAAATGAATATAAAATATAGATTCTGTTAAAATCCATGGCCCGATGCTAAGAGCCTTCGTTCCCAGACCCCACATGTTACCGGAAGTGGTCAAAATTTTTTGTATCAAAGAAGCTACTATTTTTCCTCATTTACCCTGTGAAATTTTATGGCTAAAGGTAATCTGATTTCTAAGTTATGAGCGCAATGCACTCCATTTTGGGGTCGACCAATATTAATGTTTATATATACTCTATGGGGTTACAAATCACGTTTCTTTTAGCTCTCACTCAATTGGATTGAAAATTTCGGCGGGAACTTTACAGATGGTGTTTTGGAGTGAAGGTCTTCTATCAGCTGAAGACCTTACCTACTTAATTCGGGCCATCCCCCTTTGAAAATATAATGTTAAATGCTGACTCAGATTTTGAAATTAACTTTGTGTATTATTAAAAAAATACAGCATTTCCGGAATGCATGTGTCATTTGTTGTCGTGGTTAGTGAATGATGGGCCTAACATGACCTTTGGACCTTGATATTGACCCTTTGACCTCATCAACAAATGAGGGTCCAATGTTCCCTATGTTTCACGTTTGGTTCCAATTGCACTTCAACTTTTCAAATGATGTCGATTTTAACCATTTTCAGTCCTATTTTTACAACTTGACCTCACATGGCCTTTGACCTTGGAATGTGACCTTTGCCCTCATCACAAGTGGGGGATGCTATGTTTACACCTGTGACCCAAGTTTGGTTAATCCATCAAAGATGATGATATTACGGCCGGAGGCAAATGTTAACCCTTTTCACAACAGTCATCAACAACAACATCAACAACTACAACAGACAACAGTGGCCAAGTGATCCCTATGTGTCCTTCCTGCCTTAGGAGGCGACCAAAAAGGTCAACTAGAGCTAAAGAAAGTCGCCTAAAATGCTCAATTGCAAAGTTGAGATGAATCGATCTTCCGTTTGTGCAGTCAAACATTTCCAAGTATATAACAATAAATTAGGATACTGGTATAAAAAATTCCGGATCCGGAAATGTATAACAAAGTTATGATTTTATATATGAAGACTTTGATTTGAGCCTAGCTATTTTCATAGTGATTTGTATACGGACAAGCATTCGTACATGCAAAAATATTTCTTTTTAAAAATGAGGGCGCCCTCAGGAAATCTGAGTGGCCCCTTTTAATGCCATAATATGAAAAAACTGGACATTTGACAAGTTCCTGCCTTAACACCCCACCTCTTATAAGTGACATAGATTTTTTTAGGATACAATTTCTCTTCATGGAATTTCACTGGATCGGTTGTTAGACCAACTACCAAGAAACCCTTCGAAGGTTTATTGGACAGCCAAAAAGATTGCAAAAAGAAAACCGCAAACCTTGTTTTGAACTTACCTGCTATCGATCTGGTCCCCATAGGAAAAACATGCTTTGACTTTCGGTCGGCACGACGACAACTACTAAATCATTTATTACATAAAGATGGCGTATTCGGCTTATGTAATCAGGTATGATTAATATATTGGTAAGCATCCCAAATAGGCAAAAAAAACTGGGGTCAACAAAAATCGGGGGTGCTGTTTCTGAAAATCTCATGTCTCTTTAACATGCGTCCTATGGGCCAGTTTAGCACACATTTTTGCTTGTCACATGGCTGGACTGATTACTTAAATTTTTTAAATGTTTAAAATACTTCCACATAAAAATTAGACCTTGATTTGGTCACCAACCTTTAATCAGAAGATTGTAATTGGAAGTTTTGGTGATATACTTCTATATGAAGAAGAAAAAGAAACATGATGAAGCAATAACTTGTAAGGGACATAAAAGGCAAACCTTTGGCAAGATAATGAAGATCAAATAGTCAATTTTGAACAAGTTAGCACCTTCATAGTGAAGCTGGTGTTCAGTTTCCGGGCAACACGTTGCAAAAAAGGAATGCAACAAACATAATAAGGAGTGGTATGAGATACATTCATACACGGGCAGAATTATTTATCGGACAGTCCGTATCACAGGTGATCGTGTGCGTACTGACCCTCTTGCATCGCGTTGCGATGTTCGCCATCCGCCAGTTAAAACACTTCGCATGGCGTATGTTCAATTCTGTCCGAGGAATTCCAGCCCACTAAGGTGACACTTGCAGGCTAGGATTCCATCTATTTGTAAAGCTATCATACATACAGCGGCGGGCTGGCTGTCTGTACAGCTAGTGTACGGCATTTCATGGTTAATATTTCCCCCAAAAAATTATCAAAAAAAGCTAATATGGACAAAGCGTTGTATAGCGCCCTCTTTCTCTGCTATCAAAATGGTGGAGGATAGCAATGGGTAAACGTTTCAAATACAAGTTCCAAAGTATCAGAATTGAGGTATTTTAAATTGATTTCAGTTATGCATTGTATGATGTGCAGTAGCGCTTGACATTGCCATGTATTGGGGGGGAATAAATGGCAAAGTCTCACACTGTAAACTGAAAATGTCTTGAATTGGAAAATTCTGAATTTAAAACCCAGTACAATGAGAATAACTTTTGTTGAATCCCTGCATTCAAGACCCTGAAGAAAAATACTACCAATGAATTCAAGACCCAATACAGGACACAAAGAAGTCAGATTGAATTCAAGATGATTCCCCAACTTGGGTAGCTTGGGTGTGGCTTAAGGTTGTCAAAGAGGAGTAACTTGTAATGGGTGCACTTATAATAGGCAGTATTGTATGCAGTTTATAATATAAGAAATCCTTTGTAATATCATTGATTTGGTTTTGGATCTTGATTGGATCTTTGATTTAAAAATGCTTTCCTTTTCGCAAATCCCTAATTGCGCTATTCACAGGAGGGTTAAAATTTTAGATTTTTTCAATTCAAGACATTTGCAGTTACAGTGTCATTCACACTTTGGTACTATCTCTCTAAAACACTGCCAGTAACTTCTCTATGATTATTCTGGGTGTCCACCACTTGTATTCCAGACCGACGTCAGTTGAATTGTTCTCAACAAGGCAACCTTCTCAACCTTTGTCACTTCGTTCAATTCTAAAAATACAACATAGAATAAATAAAATGTGCCAGAGAAGGAATCTACCCCCAACCTTTGGGATACAAGACGAGAGCCTAAGACCACACCCACACAATCCAAGCCTCCAAGCCGGCAGAAGGTGTTCTTTTGTAATTCTTAAATAAAACATTAACAGAATAAATTCCAAACAATCATAGTATCGCCTCAGGGAGACTAGTCAAAAATGTGGTCTTGGAAAACAAAGTCATGGACGGAATAAGTCCTTTGGCAGTAATTGGCGGGTAATCACGCCGCTGGTCACTCTCACAAAATCCCACGAACACATACTCCCCCCCACCCCCCACCCCCCCCCCCACACTGTCCCCACTCTCTCCACTGGTTACCAATTAAATCGCGCATCCCGACAAATCATTCTCCTCACTTACCAGTGCATTCACGGTCTTGCTCGCTGTATTTCAGAACTTTAGCTACTTACAATCCTTCCCGTTGTCTCCGATCCAGATCTAGATCTCTCCTTACTGTTCCCTCATGCAAGAACTCCTCCCTATGGTGACCATGCTTTTTCAACATCTGTCAAACTCTTGGAAGGGATTGCCTGATCATCTGCAGAACTGCTACTCATTTGAACATTTAAATTATCTGACAATCTATCGTTGACCAGATCATTAAGTGTCTGTGTGGTGCCATTTTTTGTAATTTCCGTTACATTGTATTTCGTTGATTTTTGTTAGTCTTCTTGTTCCAGCGCTTAGAGACCTTGTGTGTTTTGCACTTTATAAATTGCGTATTATTATATTATTAAGACTATACTTGTTTCATCACCTACAAGGCAAAAAATATTCGGCTTTTGTTTATACGCGCGTGAAAGTAATTTCCGTATATTAAGGTGTGCGATTCTTGCCACAAGCGTGCGCGCACGTACATACGCATGGCTCTGCTGACGGTAGTGTTGTTGCAGTTGCCCTGCACTATTCCTATATCAATGTGCGGTGTGAGTTGAAGGATTATTGCCATTAGGTGGGTGATGCACAAAGTATACATGTCTATAATTCATTTGCCCTGAACGAAGGAGTGACGTCATAGCTTTCAACAGGCTTAAAATGTGCAAATTGCAGTAAACCGCCCAGTTGGTATCGCGGAGCGTTTACAAAGTCGCATGCCCGATACGGCGGCACAATGATGGCAGTCCATGTGATATACCCCTTTCTCAACCTTGTGGGCAACTACAAGATAGTCATTGGGGTAGGTACTATAATAGAGAGTGCTTCAATGTTACACCTAATGGCTGTATTTAGGAACATTGCAACTAGCCCAGTGTGACTGGCAGCAGTACAACGGTCGGCGCAGTGTGGCTACCAATTACTTGAGAAATAAATGACTAAAAAATGGATCAACAAGGACTGCTAATTGTAGGAACTCTCAAGGCCAAAACCAAATTAGTATGCCCCTTGGGTTTAATTATTGTTCATGTCACTCCACCAAAACACTTTACATGAAATATACAAAAGAACATACACATCCAGCTACATTTATACAGATATACAATAATATACAATAATCCTTATATCAAATGCAATAGCGGGGACTGAGGTGTCTAGCTAGTGGCGGATTTAAGGAAAATAAAAGGGCACCTGCAGCAGCATTAATGGTGGTGGCCCGTTAGTGGCGCGAAGTGACACAAATGTCACACTTTAGTGCGACTAGGGGATGTCTGAGGGGGGCCCTGAAAGCAATAATTTAGGAGGCCCTGTCAGCAGCTGCTGACAACTGAAGACTCTATGGGCCGAATCTATTAAGAGATTTCCGAGGAGGGCGCCCTCAATTCTTCAACAATTGGGTTGTTTGCATCTATATAATGCTTGTCCATACTAAACATGTGTGTGAAATAGCTTAAGCTCAAATCGAAGTCCTTCGAAGAACATCCACCTTTGTAGAAATTTCGGATCCGAAAAGTTATACACAGTATCCTAGGCACTGGATACTACACAATGTTTATGCATTGCATAACGAAAAATAAGATAATATCAAACTTAAATTAAGTGATACTTAAAATTGTGTTTGGATGCAGGACTACCTTTTCATAACACTGTGATCTCAGGCAAACATTTTAAATAACGTACCCTTTCCGGAATTTTTTTTTACTTATGGCCAAAAATCCAGAAATTTCCGGAAAAGTTACATCTCTGGACATAGATTCCTTGTATTTGGCTACAGAAATGTCATTTGCTTATATTTCAATATGAAACGGGCTAAATTTTATATTTGCTTCACTACAAAATAAATAATTCTCAGCTTAATCCTTTTAGATGGGGATACCTTTGATGAAAAGCTTTACATTTATTTATTAAATCTGAATTAATTTATTACATTCAATTATATTTACTCTTGCACGAATTTATTCAATTTTCGGAATAATCACACTACCCCAAAAAAAAAAAAGTAAGCACAGGAGTATAATGTATGCCCAATTTAAATATCATTTACAGTCATTATCTCCATCTCATTCAATATACAATATCATTTTCACATTTCACTGTGCAATAACATCAGCTATCCCCTTGTTTTTTTTATATTAAAGTTAGTTTATTCTTGGATTTGGTCTTCAACTATCAACTTTTGCTTATGATTTTTAAAAAATTGTTTTTAGCATGTAATGACCTTTTCCTGCGAAACCACCTTGGCGACTTTATCCTCATTTTGTTTAGGACAGCTCGCAATTAGAATATTATAGGTGGGCGACCCGATAGCCAACCTCATCCCGACTTTACTCCTTCAAAATTTTGATTTTGGAATCGGAGCTTTATTATCTCATTACCCCCAATGAAATTTACGGCCCAAGAAATGTTTCCTTTTGATGTTATGAACAAAAACGTCTTCAAATGTGGTCGACCACATTTATTAACCCATACTGTCCTACAGGCCAATTTAGTACAAAATTTGTAATCAAATGTGATATGCTTCCATGTAAGAGAAAACAATGAAAAAAATCCAACCATGATCAGGTCACCCACCTTTAACCGATAATGCATAGAGTGAATCCATCATAATTGTTCATAAATGTTCCCCAAATTCCAGTATCAGTGTAAACCAGGTAAAGCTTTTTTTCTTGAATAAAAAAATCACTAAAATAGCAAGATTAAGAAAATTGATGTACCAGTACCGACTTGTTATGATTAATTTAAAATGTAAATCTGTAAAGTGCAGAAATCAACAGTGAATCGCAAGTTCACCCGATTTTAACTAAAATCCAAAGACATATTCCAACAACAAGCTGACCAGTTCACATTACAAGCTGCTTCTCGAGCAGATAGTACCAACATATTGTGTAGTATACTACGACAGTGCTATATTTCCCCTCCTTTTTTTTTACCTCAACATTTGCATTACCCATGATGCAATTTTACAAAAGGATTTTTGCTACAATAAATTAGGTAGACGTTTCATATAGAAGTCCCATTGATGCAAATGAGGTATTACAATTGATTCCGTCATGCGCTGTATAACGTTGTGCAGTAGTGCTTGATGGAATGAATGGCAATACCTCATTTGCATCAATGGACTTCTATATGAAACGTCTACCATAAATTAACAGCAGTATACAAAGTTATGCTTTTTGAAAGCCATTTTGAGTAATGCAAAATACATGTCCCAGTTTGACTAGTCTAATAATACAGACTTATAAAGGCTGAATACCAATACATCGAAAGACTGAATTGATTTACAAATAAGACACCAGTACTGTTGCTGCCACAAGGCTGAATCAGCACTAGGGTGATCCAAAACAATACAGTCTTTAAGTTATGTACACAAGGGCTTAAAAGGTAATCAACACTGACGAACACTTGAAAATTAAGTACCATTGTGCAGACATTTTTAAATGTCTGTACAATTGTACTTCTTTTTCAAATTGATGAAGGGGGGGGTTTTTGAAATAGAAGTTTTGAAAGTTTTAGGAGTTTTTCAAGGACTTATGGTACTTCTTTTTCAAGATTTCTAAAATATTGGGGTCCAGTGTAATTGTTTTGAAATCCTGCAAATATTTTACTGCCAGAAATATAGAAGACATCTTAATTACAAAAATTGTACAAATGATCACAATTTGGCAGTAGTAGTTGAGGTATCTCATTTGCAGTTTATGTAAACCACAACAAGCTCTCCATGGTTAGTTGAAAAATTTGACAAATTGCACAAAATTTACTACACTACACTACAGACCTCATGGATTCCAATTTTATTCAGTTTAATAATCCCCAAATACACAACAAATATATCTTGTTTGTAACTTGTCCTAAAGCATGGGATGTTGGTTTTATAGATGTGATATCAATGTTTACAAGCATACGTTTTGTACCCAGTGTAACCACTGCACTATTCAATATCCCATATTGATTGAACACAAATTTAAAAGGAGAGGTCCAATAAGGTCCTTTATGTTTGCCCTCCAGATAATTAAATCATGCTAGAATAAAATACAGGCACCTTAGGTCACTGAACATTTCAGCTATTGCCACAGGTGATGCTTTTATGATTCTCGGCATGCTTGATCTGTAAGGGCCCTGCAGCACACAGCAGTTTTTGACAACCAACCAGGTCCAGGAGCCAGGGTCTCCCTCGTAACCGTAAAGGGCAGTATTGGTTTTTCTGATCTTTTTTGACTTCTAACCTGAAAAAATAATGAAAATGTTATATATTTTAAAAAGCAGCAATAAGTGAGATCAAACCTGAGAACATCATGGTCAGCTAACTAACCACAAGACCAGCAAGGATTGCGAGTGCCGGAATTGCAAATCTTATCCTTGATAACCTTTTAGGAATAAATGTGATCAGTACCCAAATTAATGAATAGTTGCTGCTTTGGAGCTGGCTACAACTACGCTCCAGGAGCATATACAGTGGTGGTCAAAATCACACATATCTGTGTATGCACCTAGCACAACATTGTATGGTGTCTTGACCAACCCTCAGGCCAAAAAGGTAAAAACTTTGAAGAGGGACCGGTACATATGGAACTCTACTTACCGATGGTTTAATCAGGGACGAGCCTGTGGCATGCGCAGATCTGTTGAGTTGGGGGGGGGGGGGGCACAAGAATAATTTCACCCAAATGGGATTAAAGCACGTGCAGGACTTAAAGTAAATTTTTATAAAAATGTGATTCTTGTGAATGAATCTGTCCCCCCTGACTGGTAAACCAAACTGGGATGCTCCCCTCCCATTTGCGCACACCACTGGATGAGGGCAAGCCGATCACAGAATGCCCCTTTAAGTTGCTTGCAAGTCCGACAGGTTTATACTCCTCCTCAGGCTCACATCCGAGCCAATCTAGCTTGGACTTCTTATGTTTTTTGCTGGCGGTTGCCATCCAGGAATCTGCTCCACATAGGTCTCTGGCTGGCGTTGACGTCTAGACTTGGACTTCCTGGTTGCAGTACTTGAGACGCTATCTGAAAGGATGTTCCTCGTTGGTGGCTGTTGCACTTGACGATTGTGTCTACGAATTGGGCTTCTTTCTGCTCCTGAAAGTTTCATTGACATCTATAGAAAATATGGAATACCACTTTAGATCAAGCTGACTGGCCCCGGGTCTTTCTATCTACATTTGGGAGATCAAACAAAGAGCCTTAGCCATAACCCTATAGCTTCAGTCCTAGTCTGAAGTAGAAGTATGATGTGGGCATATGCATTATTCCAACTTCCAGTACCCATGTAGTCAAAGCACGAAGCCGCGCTGTAACTAAAAGCGGTACCGGATATATCGCGCGTTGTGTCACTTCAAACTTCGAGTAAACCAAGTGGTAACTAGTTTTTGCTTGGAAGTAGTGGTGGTCCAAAATGTGATTACGATATGATTCCCTTAAAATATTGATGTTAAGCCATCTTCATTTCAGAGATGTTAAAAAAAGGGGTCAGACATACCGCAACCTCTTCGTTAATGACTGCACAGGCAACTTTAACTTCAAGGCTCGTTCAAAAGAGATTGATCAGTGATGCCTGACGGCTGCTACACAGCGTCATCCTTTTGCCCCAAGTTCCCTAACTCACGTAGACATTTAATTGCGCTGTAAATACAATCGAGCACGAGTTCCACTGCATTTTGGAAATTTTTCCGCGCAAAGTGATGTCATAATTTGCTATTTCCCGACTGTATTACTAACTTTAAATAGTTATAATGGTTCTACAATGAGATAGAGTTCCAACCAGTTTGTAAGTATAAAGCAAATTTCTGATTAAAACATATGAAAGGAAATATAAAACAATTTTCGCTGCCGACATATACTGAAATCAACGCATCGCAACCACGCAGTATTGTACAAAATTTAAACTCCATGTCAGAGGCTTTGCAGGTGAATAACTCCCATTCACACCACAGCTGTTTATTTGCAGCCAGAGTCGCCCCGTAAATAGTCATATCGACCAACCTGTTAACAGCACGTCACATTTTCCTCGGCATTCATTACCGTTAACAATAGTATATTGTAGCATCCATTTTAGTAGGACGCGAGTTTAGCAAATGCTATGTTCCTGCCTTTATTACCCCAAGTTCAATGTTCATTTGTTATATTTTGAAAGCCACATCGGTACGGTTCAATGATAAGGTCTCCGCCTTGATAAACTTCGCTAAGGGAACATTTTCAAATTTTTTTGAAAGATAAATCTTCGCTATATTTACTCACATAAGCTCCGATTTGATCAATTGAAATTTTTATTTTCTTGATTTGAAAGGATGATCAACAAAATTGAATTCTTTAACTACTGCTTGTCCATTTTTTCTCGTAAAACAAAGTTTTTGTAAAGGCCACAAGATCGAGTTGTTTTTGAGACACTAGTGCAAATCTAATAATATTCAAAATCCACATTGACTGTGCATACGGGAACGTAAAATAAAGGCCTTTCTAGACCGGTCTGCCGGCCTGCCTGGGGAAGGGTTGGTTGGGCGGGCTAACAAACTGAAAATTAAAATGTTATTTTACATTTTTAAAGCATCAAGAGTTTTGTACAAAATAAACATTTTGTTGAAATCATGAAACATTCATGCTGCACACTGAGGGAGTATTAGGGAGTGTTCGTATACACTCTGGTGGGTAGGGCAGTAGCTAACCGTTGGGGGGGGGAGGTTGCCACACAGATGAGCTTTGACTGGAAAAGAGCTTGACAATCATGTTAAATCAGCCCTTATTTTTTGCCTCCTCACCAGGAAATTTTCACCTCCACCAGAAAATCTGCTTCAAAACCGGGACTTTATCCCCCTCTGACAATGAACGAGTGCTAGGTGGAAATATTGGTGGATCAATAACTTCTATGTCTAAAAAGGGGGCGGCGAACACCTCCCCCACTCACCCCACCACAGTCATCAACACCAATTATTCTTTTTTATTTTAACTAATCTTTAAGATTATGCTAGGTATCACAAAAGAGATAGAGATAGATCAGACCAAGTTCAAGACATCATTAAACATACAAAAAAAAAAAAAAAATATGGGCAGGACACGTAGCACGATCAATGATAATAGATGGACAAAATGTTGCACAGAATTGCGGCTAATGACAGGTTCACGAAGGCAGGAGTTGTGAGTATTTGTTGGCATGACATGGATGAGAGCATCACAGGACCGGTCCACGTGGCACCAGCTTAAAGGTGCAACGATAGATTTTTAGCACCAAATGCTGTGTCATATAGTAAATTTCATATAGATTTAGACACTCAAAATATTTCTTTCCCGTGTATAGGCTACAGAAATGTCCTAAAGAAGAAAAAAGGTGAGGCTGATTTCGAGATTCAATATGAAACATAGAGCGGCATGGCGTATGTGCTCAGATACGAAAGTAGAAATTTTGAACAGTTGTGTATCCAAAACTTTCTCAGCTTAATCCTTCAGATGGGGCTATTTTGATGGAAGGCTTTTGCTAGGGAAAAAATTCAGTACTTTGATTTTTTTTAGGTACACTTGATAGTGACTCTCCGTTGCACCTTTAAAGGAGGTGTTTCGCCTGCAGTGGTCTGAAATGGCGGCGATAGATCGAATTGCTAATATTTCCAATTTTACCACATCTGATTGCAGTAGGCTATGTAAATTTTCCTCCAACAATTTTTTGGTTTTTAAAAATTACAAGAGTTGCTGAACATGAGACAAACTCTCCACGTACACGTAGCTAATTTATTAAAAGCAAAACTGTAGGCCCTACACATCAAATAACATGACTAAGATTTTTAATTAAGACTTTTGCCCATGCCTAGTATTTGTTGTGAACATTTTGAACATCTCAGTACCAAAAAGTGGATTTCTTGTCAAAATTTCTCTATGGACCTTTTTATTGAAAAAAATAATTAACCCCCACCCACATGTTCAAATGAATCTATATACACGTGCCTGGGCCACATTCTATAAGTCCAAGCAGGATTCAATTTTTTCAGGCAGCTTGCTTGATCGGGCAACTCCAGGTCAAATAGCACTTGCCCGAACTTAGCCTACTTCTTTTTTTAAACTTAAAAATATCTACATGTAGAAGAATCTCAAATTTTGTGTTGTAAAATCATGCCATTTAGTATTTCACATTACATGTAATGGTGATCTTGAACATTAAAATATACTGAAGCATATGATTATACCAGGCCTTCCATGGGACTGTGATGAACTATTGGCCATAAGCATCCAGGACTGACTACAGGGACCTTTGATTTAATCTGTAACCTCTATACTTTAAAACTATTCCCTATATCGCACACAGTTGTAGTACAAGTTTAATATCAAAACCATATTTTAATCAAAATATGAGTTGACAAATTTAGAGTGAACCACTTCTCTTCAAAAATATTCAACTAGCTCGAACGGACAGGATGGTATAACATTTTAATTGCCCGAAAAGATTTTTCAGTGCACCGGGCAACCTGACAGGCGATTTGTCGAGGCTCGAGTCCAAGAGTATTGTTTGACTCTAGAGACCAAAGTTTACCATTTTGCAAAAGTCAAAATCCATTTTGTATTCCATTTTACAAAACCCGACTTTCACGGATTTTCTGTTAGCATGAAAAAATCAACGAAAATGACCATATTACAGTGTAACGTACCTGTGGAGAGATTATCAGTCACCTAGTCATCGAGTGTTCACAAAAGTTGACCCTCCACGACCCCAATGAAATTCAACATAAGAAATTGTTTTGTGCTCAATTCATTTTCTCAAAAGGTTTTCTGCTTCTGCTAACATGTTGCTCTATATTTTAGCGATAAAGTCAAACCCCCAAGTTTTGCGCTCCCTTTTTGTTTCTACATTGTGAGTGTGGTGTCATACCTTGATAAAAAATCAAAACATCACCTCGAGCATGCTATGCTGCAGCCTGCAGCAATGACCCCGGCCGACCATGTGCTTTCCCTCACTGACCTAATTATTCAGTTGTGACAACCGGGCCACGGCGCTTGGGCAGTGACTTGGTTGCGTGCCAAACAATGTTCTATTTTTAGCTGTAAGTTCTGCTTCTGGTAGTGCAGCCAGTGCAGCTGTTTGTACTGTAGAAAAGAAGTTGTATGATTTCTATCGGCCACGGGTCATCGGGATTGTAGAACAACTTCACAGAATTGGTAAATAACTATCCACCTTGTTTAAAATTGTGCTTTAAATGGTAAATAACACTTTGGTTTTATTTTGTCACCATCATTTGCCAGATTTTTTACAATATTTTTAAAATTATTGAACTACTTTCTGAGTTTGGCTCACATTTCCATTTTCCGTGTTACAAATTGCCGATTCCGTGATTTTTTTCCGTTTTCTGTAAAACGGAAAACTTTGGTCTTTTGTTTGACCCAAAAGATGGCTGCTAATCTTACAGAGACTCTCTCTACATGCTATCTATAACAAAGTACAGTCTACATATTAACCTACCTTGCAGTGTTCTGTGAACAACGCTATCAGATTCTACGAGTGATTGCGCTTCACTGGACTTAAGATTCTGGTATTTGTGGTAGTAGATTTTAGCCTGGTCCTTGAAGTGTATCAAATCATGATCTTTCTTCTTCCTGAAAAGTGTTAAAACAAACAGCAACTTCACTGATTGGCTTGTTATTTATCTTAAAGGTGCAACGAGAGATTTTTGAGGCACCCAAATATTGTGTCATAATAGTAATTTCATATAGACTAGACACTCAATAAATTCTTACCTTGTATTTGGCTACAGAAATGTCTTAAAAGCGAGAAAAAAAGGTGATTCTGATTTGCTGATATTTCATTGAAAAACATCTAGGCTGAATTTCGTATTTGCTCCTATATGAAATTAGTAATTTCACAAATTTCGTACCAAAGAAATACATCTCAGCTTAGTCCTTTCAGATGGGGTTATTTTTGATGGAAAGCTTTACATCAGGGCAAAAATCAGTACTTTCGATTTTTTTAGGGGCACCTGTGTGAAAATCTACGGTGTTGCACCTTTAATATAGTGTCTGTCAAAAAAGCATGATTTAAAGGTAGGCACCTCTATTGTGTCATATGGTGGTTTTGATCTCTCGCGGAAGCCCTGACAAACAAAAACGGTGGATTACAAATTTTTGACAAACTCTCAGAACAAATTATCAAATTTTATTTCAAAAAATTATTCATGATCGAAATAGATCTTACTGACCAGTGTGTGTGTGGTCTTACTATGATTAGAGATGAAAAGCCTCACATCTTTAGTCAAACCATTCAATAAACAATTCTCAGGCCTTAAATTCTATGGGGGTCATCAGAAAAAGATGCGCTTTCTGCCAATACCAAAAATCTCAAGTTTGATGAGTGTAAATAGGTGGAGGAATGATGAGAACTGCGGTATTGATAACAGAGCAATAATGCACATTGGAGGGCCCTATTCAATACTGTGCTAATATTGATTGGTTAACATTTAAATGGGAATTCTTTTTACATCTTTGTTAAGATGGACGGGAAGCTGAAAATTTCAGTGGCGATAATGAGAAAAAATGCCTTTCATCTGATTTCTTCAACATTTATACTACTACGGGGTAAATCAGGTGGGTCCCAATTTCCCAAACACGATCGGAAAATGCACCTTTAAAGATGCTTGTTGCAATTTGAAATGTACATGTTCTATATTTTTGACACAAGAGCATGGACACCCAACTCTAAGGGTTGTAGGGACACATAGTGTGGTTTGTGGGTTGTATTTAACCAGTTACGTAGGCCCGGTGAAAGGGCCCATCCCTAGATTCAGTAGGAAGTAGTAGGCACGGCCCTACGTTTTTGTTCCGCTTAAAAAATGTCCGTGATTAGATCACATGTGTAAATAAATCCCCGATTTAAGATTCCCTATAAATATAACAAATGGCGACGAGGACGGGATTTAAAGGTAATAAATGATAGCGAAACCTTTGTGCAGCTCAGTAAGTGAATTTCGAGTCACAAAGTAAGCAGTTTAAAGACAGTAAAATTACGAAACCGTCAAGAATTTAGTGTGTAAGCTTTTGCAAAGCTTCAAAAAATTCTGACACCAAGTTCGTGTGTATTACACTATTGTTGTACTTGAAAACTTGGTACGATAGTAATGGCGGCACGGATTGGAAATTAGAGCCTTTTGACGATAAATTAGGCAAACTGGGAGACCTACCAAGAAAGATTAGAAATAATTTTTCACTGCTAATGAAATAAAAGAGGATGCCAAGAAAATCCCCTTGTTGTTGAGTTATTTAGGGCAAAAGCTTATGCCAACCTTAGGAATTTGCTAGCACCAGAGAAGCCAGCTAGTCAAACATATAAGAAGTTGATAGAAAACTCTTGATCATCTTGCTTGCCCCAAAACCACTTGTGATTGGCAGGAGCGGTTTAGATTCCATCGCCGCCGTCAGGGTGAAAAGGAGTCTGGAGAGCGTACATGGCAGAGCAGAGCTGCATCACCTGCAAAATTTGGGAATACACCCCTCGAGGAGGCCATTAAGGGACGTCTTGTTGTGGCCTGAGTGCTGAACACATTCAAAAACGGATCATCGCGGAGGCAGATCTGGGACCCTAAAGAAAGCATTAGAGTTAGCTTTGGCTATGGAAATGGCAACAAAGGATGCCATGAATTGCAACACAAGAAAGTTGAAATGGGAATTCACAAATTTGGGGAAACCCCGTCAGTCTGAGTCTAAGAAATGTTACCGCTGTGGTGTAGCTGGACATTCCAAAAGACAAATGCAGATTCAAGGATGCAGTCTGTCACAATGCGGCACGACTGACACCATCACAGAAAGTTCGGATGAGAGCTGAAAAGTAGTCCGACTAGAGCTAACAACGACATCACAAAACAACAATAAAACAGTGAAAACCATGGAAAGCGTGTACAGAAGACAGTGAATTTCTTTGTAGGAAATTTAGGCCTGCACTCTATGTCAGATGATGTCATCTGGGTTAATCCACAAATAGAGGTCAACATTTGAAGATGGAGTAGCACAGGTGCAGCTGGTGTCAGTTATACGAACACCGATTATATCAGAAATTTAAGCACATCCTTCAAGGAACGGATGTAGTTTTGAAAACATCACCGGAGGAGAACTGTAGCCACATTGGGAAATGATCAAAGTGAATGTCAGTCACAATGAGCAAACCTTCATCGGAAATCTGTATGTTGTGAAAAAATGGTGGAATGCCATTGTTTGGAAGAGAATGGCTGAGTCAGATACGTCTAGATTGGCAAACTATCACTTTTTGTGAACACACAACACACCCCATGCGCCAACACAGATTTGAATGCGGTGTTACAAAATCATCAAGGAGCATTCCAAGAGGGGATAGGTAAAACCTACAGGGTATTCAAGCAAAGTTGAACTTGAAAGACAATGCACAACCCAAGTTCCAGAAAGCCAGACAAGTGCCATATGCTATGCGCCCAAAGGTGGAGCAAGAGTTAGCACGGCTACAGGAGGCTGGTATTCTTTCACCTGTGGAGACAAGCGATTGGGCGACGCCCATTGTACCAATCCTCAAAAGTAATGGAACTGTGAGAATTTGTGGCGACTTTAAGTCAACCGTCAACCCAATGCTAAATGTTGAACAATACCCACTTCCTAGAATTGAAGATATCTTCTCCAACTGGCCCGGTGGACAACCTTCACCAAGTTAGACTTGACACAAGCTTATTTACAGATGGAGGTAGATCTAGCAACAAGAGAACTCCTCACAATCAACACACATCGCGGTTTATTCAGATACAACCGTCTGTGTTATGGAATTGCGTCGGCGCCAGCAATTTGGCAGAGGGCCATGGAACAGGTTCTTCAAGGCATTCCAGGCACACAAGTGACCTAGACGCTATGATAATTACGGGAAGACTAAGGAAGAACACATTGCCAATTTGAACCAAGTTCTCACCAGACTGGAGGAGAAAGGCTTAAGGTTAAATAAGAGCAAGTGTGAATTCTTCAAAGATGAAATCATCTTCTGTGGTCACAAGATAAATGCAAAGGGCATCCACATGACAGATGACAAGGTAGATGCGTAAACAAGCGCACCCGCACCAACAAACGTAAGCGAGCTTCGGGCTTTCTCGGCTTAGTGAACTATTATCATAGATTTCTTCCAAATCTGTCAACAATGTTGCATCCACTTCACCAGCTACTAGTAACAGACGAGAAGTGGGAATGGAATGAAGAACGGCAGGAGGCGTTCAACTCTGCAAAGAAGTTGATAACGTCCAAGGTGGTCCTCACTCATT
>JAMKCH010012859.1:0-114844 GCA_023653785.1 Ophioderma brevispina
AGGACGCTGCGCAACTTCCGGTATATTCACCGGCTCGCTATTCAATCGCGTGGGAGATGCCTATCCAGTGTGTAGAGATTCAGTGGAGTTCATGTACTAGATGTCAGGGGTCACAAACTTTATCTTGCTAGTCTCCTACACACATCCCCTAGAGAGTTTCACACCACCAACTAAATTGCCATGGTTTATGTCAAAATGGCCCTAATTAAAACGTAAATTCTCATTAACGAAGCGACAAGTTGCTTTAATTATGCATTACCTTGGACTGCTGACCTCTGATCCCATTCCGCAGAAGATCATAAGTTGACAACTGAGTTTTCGAACTAATTGAAGCATGAAGGGAACAACGATGAGTTCGATCCCCTCTGAACTGTGGCTTTTAGTCAAAATATTCCTCTGGGATGGGTGCTAAAATTAGTAATGTAATACTCAGTAGTAAAGCATCACACACCTTTTTGTCTTGATATGTTGCTGATTTTTACCTTTAAAATAATTTTCTTAAAAAAAAATATGGCCCAGGAAAGTTCCAGTTTCTACTTTTTTCATTTGAATTAGACGTCACTTTTTTTACCTTTTTCCCAAACACTTTTCGGCCAGAGGGTGCCCAGACCAGATATATTTAGGGTGTGAAATCTGATAACGACAAATTGAATATTGAGTCAGTACCGTCCGTACGGACACTTGCTACACACGTATAATTAAAACGGAGATTGTATCTTTGAACACTGGTGTTATCTTGCTTTTATGTCAATTTCTCATTGGAAATTTACCTTATGAGACTACAGCCTTATCTCCTTACTTTAAAAGCTATTTCTGCAAATTTCAAATATTTTCACTCATCAGGTGGATCACTGATAGTGTGTTAATTCAATTGCACTGAATTGGGCAGGCAAAGATAAGAGGCTGTCATAGTATCTCTGACAAGCTATCTGTGGTTGTGTGATCTATTAGTATAACTACACAGTTAAGGGACATTTCGTGATCTACAACTCGTCCCCCTGATACCTAAAAATTTTAGATCTTTTTTTTTATCCTCTGAACCGTTGGCCTAAGCTATAGCATGTGTGCCTAATCGTATTAGTGTCATTATTCGATCGACTCTAAAAGAATTCGTAATTTTGTATTTTTGTCCTAAACCAATGGCCTATGGGCTCCACGAGTCCGCGATATAAACATTTTGCTCATAACATCACTTTTTTTTTAAAATGAACCTGTTCTCGAGGATATTGGTGAATTACCATAAACAAAAATGAGCGCTAGGATCACGAAATGTAACCTTTTTAATCACTTACACAATTAACTCACACACGCCACACACCACACGGTTTTCAGAGTACTAAAATGGAAAATTGACCTTTTTTCACTTTTAGCCATATTTACCCTATAACGCCAAACCAATGGTCAGAGATGGTACAAACTAGCATTTGGGAATTTCTATGACTAGATTGGAAAATATCACAAACTTGTAATATTGGTTTGAGCACTGAAAGAGTGACACCACAATTTGAAAACCACTAACTGCCTTGCATTGATGTAGAGGGTCCATACTCAGTGGCGGCGCCAGGGGGTGGAGGGGGCATGGGGGGCACATTTTCCCAAATTTTTTTCTTGCCCCCCCCAGTTGCCCCCCCTGGTCGAAAGAAAAATGAAGGATTTGGTGCAAAATGCAGTGATTTGGGGGCCAAAAATCAGCGATTTGGGGCCATATGTTGCCTCCCCCCCCGAATTTCACTTTTGCCCCCCCCCCCAAGATTTCACTTGGCAACACCCCGTTGTCCCCCCAGAAAAAGAGGTCTGGCGCCGCAACTGTCCATACTAACTATACTACCGAAGGTTTGTCAAAGCTTAGATGTAGAGGGGCATGAACGATGTGTTTGACCCATGTCCGCCTCCCAGCTCTAGAATGGTTGAGAGGATGGTTTTCAGTTAACCGTAGAGGCGTAACAATTATGATGCCAAATTACCCGAGCGGCTTTCATGAATAGTAGACCTGATAGAATCATATCAGATTTTACTGACAGGAGGAGATTTTTTTAGGTACAATTTCTCTCAACGTTCACTGGAATTGGTGGTAAAACACCTACCAAATAACGTTTCGAAGGTTTATGGACAAACAGGGGGTTCAAAAGGAAACCGCAAAACCGTGTTGTTTGACCTTTGCCTGTTTTCGTGAATCCGTGTGTCCCCCATAGAAAACCGTGCTTTGACTTTCATCGTGCAGCAGACACTACTAAATCATCATCTTGATACATAACAAATCGGCGTCTTTTCCGGCTTATTCACTTCAGGTGTGATCTAATACATTTGATAATCATTCCAATACCGTAAAAAAACCGGGGTTTCGATAAAAAATTGGGGGCGCTTCTGTCCTGGAAATCATCCTCCTTCTCTTAATTGTTATCCAGTACCGTTGGCAACAAACAGGTTTTTCTATCAGTATTGTGTCAAGTCCCTGATCAATTTTGACAGTTGTCAAAATATATTTTTGTTGCGTATGTCTTACTCTTTCATTAACCCCTTGTTGTAAAATGGTCATGATGCAATTTGCCTAACAAAAACTAACCTTCAGGTAAAAACTTGCATCTCACTCTTGACAGTGGCGTAACCGGGGGGGGGGGGGGGGGTGTGGGGGGGGGGGGGGGGGGGGCAGCTCCTTGTGGGGAATCTGCCCCACGGTGTGTAAAAAGTAGTGATTTTTCTGCGACATCGCCAATTGCATTGAAAAACAACATAGGCCTGTCCTGCTCTAAGACTATACCAATGTTAATATTTTTGTCTATAACCCCTACCGAAAACTATGTGCCCCTTTTCCCCTTAAAAAGCTGGTTACGGCCACTGGCAATCTTGATATTAGGATTTCCTTTCCATGTTTCTAGCATGCTTCGTGCTAATTGAGAATACGGGAGTAAGTTTATACAGGGGTAAAAAGTAATTAAAATGATTCAATGACTAAATCATGGACACTGTATTCTTCTAGTCTAATATAAGAAAATGTGAGTTTGTCTAATTTTTGAACGTTTAGTTTTTTAGGCATACTGTTACAGTCCCCAAGAATTAGCAATGTTTTGTAAACAGTTTAATTTTGAAAGTCTTTTCTTTTTTGGTTTATTAATAAAATATCAATAATTACTCTGGAAGTACATACTATTAAAATTAACCTGGTTTGTGTGCATATTCTGGTGTGTGTGGATAGAAGAGTTTAGAAAGTTGCCGGAATTTCTCTCTGGTTAACCAAGTGAGTTGACTGGAATGCATGTGTATCACTGAACCTGTAGATGGCGCCCTACTTCATGTACATTCAGGCAGGTGGTGGCGGCCAAACCTCATTACATTATAGAGCAACTCACCAAAATGTCAAAGAAATTACAGTAATACGTGAGGGCAAACCCACAACCAATTTTGGGTGCTTTGATGTGGGTCAGTCATGGTGTTCCCATGACACACATAGGACCGTCGTCCTCGTTCGTTATTCATACAGAAAAAAATCAGAAATAACCCTTCCAGTGGAGTTGCTTCTTCACTCCAACGGTTTGAATGAGAAAAATATTCTTTTGACACATATAAAAAATTCAGATTTTTTTGACAAGATTTCGCTTTTACCGTGTTAAAACCAATTAGTCTAGGGACTGTCTTCTATGCCTTTGTTTTTGTAGTCCCATCGGGAAATGGGCTGCGGAAAACCAAGTGTAAATTCAATAATAATAATAAATCCTATAACGTCTGTTCCCGCGCCGACACATAAACTGGCACTTTTCTTGAAAAAGAAATAAAATGTCACTTCAATTTCATGTCCCCAATATCAGTGACTAGTGGATACACATACTTCAGCAAACAATGGAGTTAAGATATTTCAATCCCGTCCGTATGCGGTGTAAAAAACAACTACTTCAAATTCCCTTTCAATCTGGCAGTTCCGGACCATGTTATATGTCCCGCAGCTGAGAGATTTCGCGCTGTCCGCTCTCCAAGTTAGACGAGTACTTTTCAGACAATACTTAACCATCATTCACAGCAAATAAATATTGATCTTCTATAGTGCCGTGTTTCAATTAACTTTGGCCATATTTTTCATCATTTATTAGAAAAGGAAGAAACATGAACAAACGTGAGAGAATGTTGCTGTGCAAGCTTTGACCTAACACCTTTGTGCAGAAAACCAAAATCCGTACTTATGTTAACTTCATTTTCTATTCAATTACCCCGCGTTTTCAGAAGAAAATTTTGTATCAACGACTTATATTATAATTTCACAACCCTGGTTAGTTATTGTAGAGAGGACGGGTATTTGTCACTTCCAACACCGAATCGTGGAGTTGGTAACACCTGGCTATAACATGGATGGCCCCTACATACCCGGCCCATTGTAAGTCTTTAGCTCATGGTTTAGCCTGAAGTCTATACAATATCCCTGTGCTCTGAATTGGAAAAATAAATTGAGTGACATTTTTCTATATTTTTTAAAGAAAATGTGCCAGTTTTATGTGGCGGAACAGACTTTATGTGAATCGTAAATAATTTATTAGAATTTACACTTGGTTGTTCCCCTTACCCCCACCCCCAGATGGGACTACCGAATTTGTTATACAGTTGGTTGTTGTCCACACGTCCTATGGTCTAAATGGGCGACGTCTTGAACTTGTGATTTCTTTTGGCCGCCCTCCCTGCAATTCATAGGAGAAAGGCTATAAATGCATAGAGCTATTTGGAGTGACGTGAAACTTCTAGTAAGCTCAAGACTTCATGCATGTAATGTGCTATATTTAGTTGCATGACCTATAGCCAGTCTAGAGCCTCCTGGAGTTGTGTTAGGCTATATAATCACTCGAGCGGGAGATGCATGCTGAGATTTTTAAATATCTTTGCTCCAGTAGAGTGACATCCAGTTAACTTCAAGTTGATGAGAGAGATCTCATAAATAGTGCAGTAATTGCGGGTACTGTACGACCCTGTACCAACACGCTTCTCATGGTGGCATATACTAGTTCTTCGTAGTCTCAGTCTGCATATTTGTCCGTCCGATTGTGTAGCCGTCTTCGGCTTTGTATTTCGTGGATAAACAAGCTACAGCACCTTTGGACTTTTATATTTCGATCGAGACCTCCTATCTGGGAGTCCAAGGGCTGGTTTTCTTCGTAGGACATGTCATCAGTCCGTAGACAACGTCACCTCCACTATTGTAATTTGAATTTTACGGGGCTGATAAATTTGCCAGGACCTTTAGTAACTGCATATAATATTTGTGTACTTTTGCTCAAAGCCCGCGTCGCTGCACACACAACCAGTATATAGTAGTTTGGTTGATACTACATAACTTTATTTACAGATCAATTGTTATTACCTAATCAAAACTTGTGTTAAATGTGATAAGATTGATACACACGATCAAAATAGTAATTGTACTAATTTTAAAATATAGTTTACAGGTGTCTTGTTTAGTCAATCATAGTTTTTGAATAATCCGAAGTTGGTAGAGGTGGTTTTGGCTTTGATCAAGTTGACCGTAAGCAATATAACCAGCCAAAGTGTTTCAAGGTCATTGTGAGGTAAAATTGTCAAAACAGTACGATTTTAATTAAAATAAACTCCAAATTACTCGTAATGTCGTACTGGTCGTATTGTGCAAAAATGCTCATTTACACTATCTAATCTTCGAAATATTGACTTTATTGGGAAATTGCTTGTGACCCGGCCGTCCCCCATAGACCCAGTGGAAACCTTCATATGAGCCCTATAACTATGCAAGGAAATTACTTGAAATATTCAAATAATACACAATGAGAACGAACAATTTAATACCTTTTTGGAAAGAGACTTCCCCCGTATGACCTTGAACAGTTATTTCGATGAACTAATAATCCATATATCGCAGATAAGCAAACGGTGCCCTTTTTAATCCTTATACATGACCCATACGGTTGGTTTTACAATTGAACGCAATTGGAACATTTTAGAGATTGGACACTTTACAAACTTTACCAACCTATTTCCTCACATAGTACACGGGCGGACTCTTTGGGACTTTTGATATTTGCTTCTCACTACATTAGGAAACTGTCCGGGAAAAATAAGCGTTTACCTATATTCGGTTGTTTTTCCATATCGTCCTCTATCTTAGACTACCAGGGATTTATGAAAGAACTATTTTTTTCGCCACAGATAGGCCGTAATAGGTCATTATTTCTGTTACAGGTCTTCAGCTAATGCAATTAGTCACTGAATCGGTTTTAGAACTGCTTTATGACATCTGGATTAGTGGCAAGTGTGGCTCCTTGTTTTTGTGCAAGTGCCTACAAATGTTCACATTATACTCTGTGGACGGATTCTTAAAGGTAAATTTAACGACTGAAAAAATGTTGTATAATGCCTAAGAAAAAGGAAAGATGAAGAAAGGAAAGGGTTGGGGAAAGGGGAAGGAAAGAAAATGTCAAAGACTATATAATGACTAGTGACTGTAAGACTATGT
The DNA here is from genome assembly GCA_023653785.1 of Ophioderma brevispina. Lineage (NCBI taxonomy): Eukaryota > Metazoa > Echinodermata > Ophiuroidea > Amphilepidida > Ophiodermatidae > Ophioderma > Ophioderma brevispina. The sequence goes on from JAMKCH010012859.1 coordinate 6,464, forward strand.
AAGGACGTTCAAGTTATCAATTGAAACACAAACACACACACACAGCCACCGCTTTATGAGATGTTGGCTTTGTCATTATCTTTAAGGTGGTCAAAGATTAGGGTAGGTGTGGATTACATTAAAATGAACGGCGTTCAGCGAAGGAAAAAATCCGTGTCAAAAAAATTAGGCTATTGACTACAAAATAAATGTAGCGTATTTAACACCACAAAATTCAGTCACAAATTAACTATCGATGCCCTCTTAACGTTTATACTTCCCTCAATATTTCTAAAATTTCATTTGAAAAATAACTTTGGGACCATCTTCTCAAACGCTGTTGAACGCTAATCACTGGTTAAATCGCAATTTAAACGCCCGCTAAAATAAACGCAATTCTAAAAGCCATGGTTAAACTTAAACGCTGTTAAAAGTTTTAGCGAAACATCGTAAACATGCCCTCAAACGTCTGTTAAATCTTGACTTGGTCCGGAGGTAGTTAAGGCGTGTTTAACTTCACGTTTTAATCAAATGCCTGATATTTTCAGCTTCATGTGATACTCGTGTGGTTAGAACAGTTACCTCCTTTATTTACTCTTATCTTTCTTTTCCGAGTCATCAGTTGATTCTTCATTTTCCTTTGTTCTATTTTTATGTTGTGGTTATCTGTTATAGTATTGAATGGTAACAAGTGCGGAACCAACGACATAAAACAGTTATAAATAGGCCCGGGGGGGGGGTTTTTGTCTCCATCATTAAACAAATTCTAAAGCTCTTGCGTAACGTGACATTCTTGAAATTTACGTGGCTTCCTGCATTGCATTACAACTACGGAGAAGGCCTGATATGCATTTAAATATTGTTCACGCACACGTAATGGGCATAGGCGAAGATAAAGTCACAGTTCGGTGAGTGATATTTACGGCGTTTTTAAATACAGTGGTGGTTAGCAAACGACTTGTTAAAATATTAAACTACGTTTTTTTAAACAGTGCGTTAGCTAACCACCAGTTTAGGCATAACCACCGTATTTTAAACATCGTTGGAATACGGCCCCTAAGGTTTAAAGTATTGTCTCTATTTGTAGAAGAAATAGGCCACATTGAAAAAAAAAGGGTTTCAAATAAGACTTGCCATTTGACACATTTAATTAAGAAGATAATATGTACCACTTTATTTGAAACAAACGACATACCCCTTATCTCATTTTGCAGAGAGTAATGTTAGTTGGCCGCCCGTGCCGTTGCATTCAAATGTAAATCCGTGAATAGGGGGAAAAAAAGACTTGTGCTGGGCCTCTATACTAAACCGGTTGGAATTAGCTTTGCAGTAAATTAAAGAAATGAAAAGGCTTTCCGATATGAATATTAGATATTTGTTATAGCGGACACAATTACTCACCCTGTATGATTTCGAGTGAATAATTAAAGAATTGCCTACTATCTTATGGTAAATAGTGTCTTGTTTATTTACCTAACTAGAATTAACATTTTTAAGTAGTAATAAACTTAGTGGAAATTGAATTTTGTTTGAGTGCTAGGAACTAAATCTCTTTAAGATGCCATTTATTAAAGAATATTTTTGAAAAAAAATGCCAAAACCTAGGGATGTTTGATGTAACGAACATATTTTGAGCAATTCCAGATTGAGATACAGGCCCGTATTCCAAAAAGGTGTTTAGGTGATTTTAAAGTAAAAACAACTTTTATATGTAATAAACGTTCTCGCTTAAGTAAACGCAATTCCAGAGAAAGGAGTTAAAGTTAAAACGCCAAATTTTAAACCTCCGCCAAAATACATCGAAATTTAAACTGAGCATAACCCCCGCAGCCGCGCGCAACGTGGCTGTAAGCCTGTAGAAATAACACGGGGATCCGTATGCCGCAGTTCAGTTCACAGGTAAGGGTTTTTAGCCGCTGGACTATGTTTCAGTTTGTAGAGTATGGACCATCTTTTTCACATTCATGCGAGGGCAATGAATATTAAATATTAAAGAACACTATACCCAAAAAAAGGGGGGAAATTGTTGTTTTTTGTTGAATCTTAAAAAGGAATTTTATTATGGGAAATAACAGCCAATTTTTGGAGGAAAAAATAAAGATTTGATGAAGTCAAGGCATTGATTGGTTATTTTTTTGCTTAGGGGGAACTTCAGGTAAAAATGACGTCATACGTATCCCTACCTTGGAAAAAAAACAACCGATTATCGTCATAGTAGCGTTTGAATCAGTAGGAAAAGGAAATTTTGTACTGTTAGACATAATACACGGTCTTTTGAAAAAAAAATAATCGCCATTTGGGCAGAAGTCATGTACAGCCTTGATTTAACATAGTAGGATTTATTATATATATCGGTCGCCCCCGAAGAGCAAACTGATTTCTGATACCTGACACGTGAACTGTACCTGACACGGGACACCAACACTTTCATTCGTTACCGTTTATAACTACACTACTGCAAAGCAGCAAGGCATTCTGTATCTGTGTCACAGGTAATCGATCAAACTGTGAGACTAAATGTGTTTGTACAGGTAGGGTAGGGGACACGATCTGCTCGATTAGGCATTGGGGAGATTTTCCCAACGGTTTAATTTGTGAAACTGACTACATGATTTCTTGGCAGTTCTCGGTCCCAGTGACCATTTCAAAAATATCTCTTAAAGGACACTATCAGTGATTGCTATAAATCAGCAAACGAAAAAATCATCAAAAATAAGATTTTAGCATGTACGTAACAAGTACAGGTATCCTAAATACCCTGCAAATGATGATTAAGACCAAACGCAACCTAATAAGGGCAGGATCAGAAGGATTTAGTAACTGTCCGAACGGACACTACTACAACACGTAATTGAATGGAGAATCGTATCTTGGAACACTGCCGTTTTCTCTGTCTTTCACTCTACCGCTGGAAAAAGGTAACTTATGGAATCCTACAGACTTATCTTCACTTTGCAGCTATTCCTGCAAATTTCAAATATTTTTCAAATCACTGATAGTGTCTTTAAAGACTTTTGTTCAAAAGATCTTAGTAATATCAGATAAAATTAAGAAAAAAATATGAAAGTTACATAATCATGCTTCTGTTAAATACCTGTGCATAACTCAAAAAAACTCCAGAAACTTCCCCGCAAAAAGTAATCTCTAGCAAACATAATACACTTGAAACATACGCGCCATGGCTACAGAGCTAGCGCTCTGTAGCCATGGCACCTATACACTTAATAGCAAAACAGCCCTATTATAACTGATTATAAACCCCAAAACCAATTGCCACTCCTGGGTACGGAGCTAGTTTAAGAATGTGTTCTAATGTGTGCTTACGTCAAGTGCACAGCTCACTGCACCCAAATTGACAACAGCCAAAGGTTACATATCAGTCTCGTCCCGAGTTCGTGTGCACCTTAAACCCACGGAAACCAATTGGTCACCTGCGTGCGCTCAACCATTAAAAACACAATAGGGCCTTTTATAACCTCAAGGTAGGGTCTTTTTAAATACGGACGATGTTACTCGTGTTAAAAGCTTCTGTTAAGTAAAGTAAATGGTTAAAAATATTTAAACGCGTTGTCCTTCTTAAACGTAATTTTAAATACGGCGATTTTAAGCTAAACATCGCGTTTAGTTAAACAAGTTTTGGAATACGGGCTCAGTGTTTTAGATGGTCTGTGATACGAGGGTGAATTTCAGGCTAAACATAACGTATCTCCTGTGTGTTCTTTGAAGTAGAACCATAGTATAATGTTGATGTTTCTTTTGGTTGATGTTAGACATTTTTTGTTAAGTAGAAAAATGAACCAAATGCCCAAAATGCGCATAATGTTACGATAAATATTGTGTACAGCCAAATTACATTATACCCATTCGCACATACTTTGCATTATAACACATTTGCGCACATACTCCATATCAATGGAATCCAATTCATTTGATGGTTATACAAAGAAATGATTAAAATTGTTTGAATCGAAGTAAATAGGTGAGTATGGATAGTCAAGTTTGGTTCCGAGGGGAGGGTGGCAGTTTGTGGCAATTTCTGGGACCAGAAAAGCAAGGGGTTCACATCCTGACAGAATTTACAGTGTATCTAGCATGTTTTACGACACAATCAAAAGCATTCAGACCGGGATTCAGGCATTACTTTAGGTTGTAGTAAGATATGATCTGCAAGTGAAAGATGGAATTTAGCTGGGATTAGCACATCATATACAATAGCAATGGTCTGTGAGCTGATTGCAAACAAACATGCTTTTTCAAGTTGGACCACTGGCAGTAATTGTCAGCATCCTTGTTCCAGAAAAAATTGCCACAAACTGCCACTCCCCCGGAAACTCTCCTGTTTTGTTTTTTCCAGAATTTGTAAAATGTAATCCAACTTGTTTTCAAACTCGTGGAAGTGATTTCAGTAAGGATTCATTTTCATATTGTCATTTTGTTTTCATGCCATTATGTCCCTTTAATACAAGTAGTAAATAGTTTTGTGATCCAAAAACATTAACCGCTTATTCTTCAATTAGTCAGGTAGAACCTCATGGGACCGTCAGTGGAGTATATACACTTTTTTTTTGCTGGAAAATGAGAGATTTAGGGTGTGTAGAATAAGAATCTGCCGGTGCCATCTGGGCCATGCCTTGGGCATTTTGAGAACATCCAAGATGGCGTCGCCATAAATGATAAAGGATCTCCCGGGGGGTGCACCCAACCGGCACCACTGACAGCATGATCGTTACCAAGCTTGCCACAAAACGCGGACAAATTGGCCCACGACATGGTGGTTAATGACAATGATTCCCCATCGTTGGTGGTTCTATCCCATGGGATATGTATTTGTGATACATTATGGGACGCAAAAACTTGTATTACACACAGGGGTTCACACCTATGTTCGCTCTTTCTCGAGTGCCTATTTGTCCGCGATTTTGGTAACGATCATTACGGTCAGTATCACAGAATGAGTGAGCCCACCGGGAATATAATTCAACCCTCTATTATCAAAATACGGAGTTACTAGATATAATATAGGATCTAATGACAAGTGTATGGCACTTTTACATTGAGCCATACTTCAAATTCAAAATGGAAGCCAAATCCAATCATTTTAAAATATGTTATACAGGAAATACGTGCGAAACCAGAAATAGACATGGAAGTACTTAGATTATGTGTTAGACACAATTACATGTATTCTGATACTTTCAAGTTGCAACATGACGAAAATCAACTATGGCAGCCAAAACGGGAAACATCTTCAAAAAGTACTTCACACAAATTTATAAGTATTACAGCCTTTAAATCAAAATCAATGTGTCAATGACATAGAAATGACCTTTGATTCCTACCCACTGTAAAATACACTTCAATTGTTTTCAATGCGTCAACATCGAAATAAACATAATATGGTGCAAGTGGTCAAAATACAATAGGAATTACATTTTTTTACAGATATTGCACTCAATTTATAATTTGACACATTTTTATTTATTCGGGAGTACCTGGTATCGTTGGTGATGATCATAGGTACATTCTAATTGTTCATTGATACATTAATTTATACTTTAAGTAAATTTAGAAATTGTGTCATGTATTTTTTTACGATATTCACGTTTTTGGTGTCATATTAATTGGACGCATGTTACACGTTAAATGTTATCAGAAATTATTTATTGTGTCTACAAACATAAATCTAAAGACTTACATGTTTATTTTTAAAAAATCGAGGTATTTGTTGTTATAGGGCATATTTTAAAATTATTAGATTTTGTCTTCCATTTTGAATTGAAGTATGACTCACTGGTATAAGTGCCATACACTTGTTCATTGGGTCCTATAGTATATCTAGTAACTCCATAGTTTGATAATATATGGTTGAATTAATAATTATCATTTATGGCGACGCCATCATGGATTTCTTAAAATGCCCAATGATGCCCAGGTGGCACCCGGCAGATTCTTGTTCTACATACCCTAATCTATCAATTTCAGCAAAAAACTTGTATATATACTCAACTTTACGGTCAGGCCATAACTTGGACCATATCTCCCCGACTAATTGGTTTTAAGGTTGCTTCTTACTTCAAGAAAACCTCGCTGTTGGAATTGTGCCACAATATTTTAATAAGTACTACAGTGTCGCTGTAAATGTTTACACTTTTGGAACTGCAATTGCCTTGTTGATTAGCCCGGTATTTACCCAGGTAGTACTCGATACATATGGGTGGCGTGGTGCCTTGCTAGTGCTCAGTGGTGTAAGTTTACACTGCAATCCCATGTGGAGCACTGCTGAAAATAGCCGAAAGACCAGAAGACGAAAGGAAGGGAAGAAAAGGCACTCTTGAATCAGGCAAAAGGCTCCTCAGGGAAATATCTACAAGCAGTACTGGAGGCTAGCGGACGCTACCTGCTAGCCAATACATCCTTTATTGTACGCGTGTTAATACCTGCATTTACTATGGGTTTTCGTTTAACGGCTGGCTGATATACATTGTATCTTAAGCGTTATCTCCGGTGCCTCCATGAGAGAATCTTCTATCGTTGCAACGTGTGGAGGAATCGGTTTTGCTTATCACCCAAACAACACTGCCTTTTTTGAATAGACTCATGTACGTTAGACAGGTTTATACATATCATCCGTCGTGGATGGCATCTTCTTTGGTTTCAACAACTGTATTCGACAATGTTCTTGGAATGAGTGTGTCTTCAATAATAGTAGGTATGAGTTGTGGTACAATTGTACAGAAGCATACATGGCTGCTAAAGATGTCACTGGTGAAACTGAATACGTAAACGCCGTGGCTTGGTACCATCTGTTTTATGGGTTGGCGTCAATCCTCAGTGCCAACCGTAACAGGTAGGATTACCACAAAGTACGATTTTAAAATTTGTTTCACAACTTGTTTGAGTAAAAATTAAATAAATGCCCGCCAAAAGAATCTGATGATATGCTATTTAGCATAGGAATTGTTTAGGGCTACTCTGGGAATGTTAGGGGGTGGACATCAAAACTCAACCGCCTGTCGAAAGGCGTTCATGGCCGTTAGAATGGCCCGGGTTGACGTGACGAAGGTCATCCTGGGCACTCATATCTTAAGTCTGTCAAATTTTCGAAGATGGGGGTCTATGATAAGAAGGGCGTTCAAAGTTGAGCTTTGACGTGCGCGGAGTAAAATTGAAGTGGCGCTTTTGGTCAGAAATTAGGGACTGTGCACAGATTTGCCTCTAAAAAGGGTGGTTTCGGGGCCCGCGGAGCCAAACATTTTAAATAAAAAATGGAATACTTTTGAGTAGATTTCCCACCCCCCAAAATGTATGGGGGAAGTATTGTGAGAGCAGAAAAACAATGGGGGTTTTTGGCGATAAGATTAAAATATGGAGAGATGAAGATGCAAATCTTCAATTACAAATATCTGCTGGAAACTTCTACATCACAGAGCGTGTTATAATGATTGTGTCACTTTTCAAATCCATAATCGTCTATGGCCTCAGTTATTTTAACTTTCTCTTTGACACAGTAGTTTTGATCTTTCTCATAATTTAGATAGTGCAACACTTCTGACTGCGGAATGTTTAACCCCTGGACAGGATTTATAAAAGTTAGTAAAGCTCCTCTCTCTCTCACGTCGGTAAATAATTCTCCGATATATTCGGTCCATCTATTGATAAACGCGTTGTTCTCTACAAGCATGCCACCATTCATCCTTTGCTGTGATGCACCCAATCCTGATCGTCCTGATTTTTCGTCTGAGTTCTCATTTTTTTCGCTTGTATATTTTCTGATCCAGTTAGATTGACTTTCAACTTCTGAACACTGTCCATTTAACCAGATTTCTTTGCCTTTTCTAGATTTTTTCTTGATCGGTCTATATCTGTACTCTTTGGAGTTCCTCTTTTTGTCTATATCACTCATCATTGATCGAATTTCCTCCGGCATACATTTATTTCTGCTTCTTTCTTTGGCAAAGAATCTTCAGTTGTTTCGACTATGATGTTTCTCATTGTCTCTCAGGTATTAACTTCGTCAATTAGTTGCTAAAATCTGTTCTTTGCTTTGAGGAAATACTCGCATCTGATCTGTGTTTTAAGCTGCTCAAAAGTCGTGTTTCTTTGGAGCTTTTGCTCTCTTTATCAAAATTGCCTCGATACTCAAGCAGGAATTTACTGTTTTGTGATCCAAGGCAGACCTTCGACACTGCATGGCTGATTGTCGTCATCCTATCACCCCATTTTACGTGTCGTCTTGGCCAACACAGCGCCGCCCATTGTTGAATCACGGTCAGGAAAGTAATTTGAGCCACCGCGACCTTGGCAAATATTCACTGCGATAGGGAGGTTCACAGTTTTCGACGGTACCCGGTAACATGCAAAGTGGCTGAAAACGTACACAACAATTGTTAACATATCGGACCCGGTCGAGAGCGTTGATTCTGATTTTTTGTTACACTGGAGATTGCGCAACATTACTTGGGCTATCACGTAACGATTTTTTACGCACCAAATATTTACCTCACTAAATGTCTAGTTAGGTGACTAGTTTATAATATAGGTTTATTTTTTAAAAAAAGACGAAAAACGTGAAAAATACGATCCATACAAGCATTTTTCTTACCTTATCAGCTGGCTCAATTATCGATTGCTGCTGTCAAGTCATGCCACACTCCAGGCACTCAAAAACTAGTGAGCTAAGGGGTCTTTTTGTGAGGAATCCGTTTCTAACATCAGAGCGACCACCTGATTCGTCGATTTCGCGATATCCAGGGTACTGCGAAACCGTTTATTTCATTCCTTGTTCAAGCCTTTAACACAGCGTTTGGCTGCTATGGGGAGTCCCATTACGTAGCACATGTCTAAGAATAGCCGACCAATTAGCGATGCGGATACGGAATCGGTGGCGCTGTGTCCGAGCAGTACAGATGCTATGGGAGCGTAAATGGTGTGCTCTCAACGATCGGCTCGCAGGTTAGCTTATTCCAAGGTCCGGTCACATGCGATTCAAATTTAACTTGGAATATTTCTCCAGATTACTTATGCTCCAGGATCATATGGTCCACTTCCTGGAGCATAATTTCGGGTCAAAATCTCATAGAAGCAATCCACCCGGTATGTAGCGGAAAAAGCACTTCAGAATCCCTTTTTTTAACTGCAGAGCTATTGTTACTGTCCATGCAGTTAAAAGAATTTCACGTGCTATCACCGCCCAGTTTAGATTAAGCTGGCCTCGTTCGCGATTAAAAAAGAATTGAGGTCATACTGTGAGTTCAATAATTTTGACTGTATATTTCATTATTTATTGAGAAAAGAAACACATGTAAACAAAACTCATGGTGGATATGTTGCTTGGTAAGCTATGACCTAACATCTTTGTACAGAACCAAGATCCATAACGTATTGCTGGACCTCATTTCTATTCAATTTACCACCATGTTTTTAGAAGAATACAAAAGAAGGGGGTCTAGCGATTTATGCTAACAACGCGGTAAATTGAATAGAAATGGGGTTATGCGACAAGTTACTGTAAGTTAAGTTTTGTTTTTGCACAAGATGTTAAGTCACAGTCTGCCAAACAACTTTCTTTCATGATTTATGTTCATCTTTGTTTCCTTTTCGGGAAAAATGATGAATGTATAAGCCCAAAGTTTATTCGTGAAAGAGGATAAATATCTTGTGCTTTGCGTCCATGAAAAAAAATAGCACCTCAAATCTTTTCAACTGGATGGGTAATAACAATGGCTCTGTACTTCCAGATAACATGTAATTTGAAGTGCTTTATCCTCTGCATACCGATCGGATTTACTGGATGGATGTCAACATTGCTATTATTTGATCGAGTCAATGCAGCATGATTGACATCTACTGGTCACCGATATTTTGGGAAAGAAATTGTGATGACATTTTATTCAGATGTGCAACTTTTGGACTTAACATATCCCAGATAAGTGAAAGGTACAATCTGTGCAGAAATCAGTTACTTCGCCAATATGCGTAATCAAAGTCCTTATGCAAGCATCTTTACCATTTTGATCTCATCGCCTATATGCAAGTGCCAAGCTTTCAAATCAGGCAGAGTACACGATAGACACAATCGATGAATCACATTTAAAGAGACACTGGCACATTTGAAAAATAGTGCGCCCTCAAGATTTTTCAAAATCGATATTTTTGCATGGTTGTAAGGCTTTTATATACAAAAAGTCCTCAGCCGAAATGATTAAGACCAAATCAGCTTCCTTATGGGTAAACAGAAGGTGGATATGATGCGTGAACATGGACTTTCAAAATGCACCCTAAACACGTATTTTCACCGACTAAAAAACAAGCTAAAACATACCCTAAACAAGTATTTTTATCTGTTTATGATACCCTCAACAAGTACGCAGTGCATTGAATCACAAATATACCCTTTATTATCTTGCTTTGCTCTTCTTCCCAAGTTCCGATTACAATATTTTGGATGATTTTGAACCCTACTTAATGAGATATAACATGAAAATTTCAGGGTTAAGAAAAAACATACCCTTTTTTTTCCATATTTTGCTGTTTTTGACACCCTAAACGATGTACGCGCGTACATCGCCTGTTGTAAAAAAGACACCCTTTTTACGCGTTTTCTTGTTCACGCATCATATCCACCTTTGAATACAAGTTCCCCCCGGGCAATGTCCCTATCTGTTTTGTGGTATGTTATTTTTATGTGTAAAATATATCTCTGTTCTTCCAATGGCCTAGACTATCATTTGAGAGCAAATTGAAGAAATTTCATATTCTGTGAAAATGTGCCAGTGCCACCTTTAACGAATAAAACACACGATAAAGCGTATGGGTTATATATTTATTATACCGCCCCGTTTAAGGTAGATTTTTATATCCCGCACCTGGCAATACTATAATATCAATAGTTGTTTAGTTGTTTTATCTCATTCACAGACAATTTACATATATATCTTTTTTAAAATTACGATAATTTAAATTTCATGGCAGAAATCAAGAACATGGTATGCAAATAATGTTCCCGCGTGGATGCTACAAAATCGCAAAGCGTACAGCGTTTTAATTTTATTTTTACAAAGAAACTGGATTATAACTCATAATAGAAAAACAAAATAACTCATGCCAATATACATCCCTATACGATAGCCACTGCTAAATCAAAGAATTCTTAGATTACCCATGGAATATGAGTATCGTCTCTAGCTAATGAATTAGTGTTCCTTCTTCTTCTTATCGTGTCCAAACACTGTGTTCTCAAATAGACCCAGCCAAAGATGGGTACAACGCGTCTGGCTGCTTCACTGAATTCCGAAGGTCCTATTGTGCATTGTTGCTCCACAGTGGGCAGACCAAGAGGTGGTTCCAAATTTCTGTGGTGCTGTTCCACAACCGCAGGTAGAGCCTTATCTGCTTCCAGATAGCCCACCTCTATCAAGGAAACCTTAGATCGGCTGCCGACTCATGAATCCAAAGGTTGTGGGTTCGAGCCCCCACTGTGGCCAATGTGTTGTCCACCTTGGTCAAGCACTTTACCTCACTTGCTTCGCGACCCCAAGCGATATCGGTAGCTTGTATTATGGGAATATTACAATCTAAGTGCTGATATGAGCTGGTGCCTGGCCAAGCTGCCGGCCTAGATAAAGCGAAATGATTGTGACGATTTGCCTGACGGCAGCGTATAATAATAGGCATCAGCGCGTGTATCCGAGAAAATGCGGCTTTATCAAGCCAATATTATATTATCGATTACGGTCAGTTTCTGGTTCTCAATCTATTGAGACAAAAACAATCGCCATTCATGCCCAGAGGAGTCAGCTCAGGGTGAGAGATGCTCACCAGGTTCACGACCGATAGATTTTATTGGTTGATATCAGTCCTTTCTTTCCACAAGCGACTCTCTTATACTCCATAGAGACCGTTTTAAAGAGTTGGACTTGGTCTTAAGAAACTCTCTCTGGATTGGAGGCGGTTGGCAGCAGGTATCTGTCGCAGACATAAGGGTGCTTCACATTAGAATCTTGGCATCTCGCTCTGCTGCTCGCTACACCACGACGTATGTTCGTGTGGAGCAATTTCCTGCTAGGATGTCAGACGTTTCCGTTGGTGTTGGACGGAGGCATCTGGTGATAGCCGCTGAGGCATTTAAAAGCTGGATCAAGCTTCTTGCCATGGGTTGATCTTTCCCATACGTGCATGGCATACTCTGCACATGATAGCCACAGGGCAGTGCCGTCGATCTTAGGGTAATGTGTGGCGGAGCACCCCTCTGTGCCAGTGAGTTTGTTCAGATGTATTGGCGTGAACATAACTTTACTCTCGTCTTCTCGATGTGGGTCTTATAATAGAGAGTGCGGTCCAATGTAAACTCCTAGGTAGACATGGTTATCACGCGCTCCAGGGGAGTTCAGACCAGGTACTTTAAGCTGCGTTTGGCTTTCATCACACGGTTGCGTAGATGGAAATCACACATCTGTGTCTTAATGGTATTTTGCACCGTAGTTTGTTTCCTCATATAAGGAGTGAGTTCATCCAAAGCTTTGGATCTCTCCTCTTCAACAACTGTGAAGTCGGGATCTTGTGCACTAATTCCAAAATCGTCCTGCAATAAACAAACACGTTCCTGCACTCCTATGTTGGTCGTTTGGTATATAGGTTGGAACAGGAGAATTGCAAGCGCACTCGAGAGGCCTACCCCACATCGGCTCTTCTTCTTCGCCACTAGCTGAACAAAGAACACCCTGTTTGCCATAATCCTAGATAAGCTAATCCATCGGATGTCCTTGGTAATTTTTCCAGGATCTTATGGATAGGCATCTGTGATTAACATTGTCCATACCTGTGATAGGTCGACGAACACAGCTTCCGGTTTACCATAACTACCCCTTCTCGAAACCATCCTCAATTTGTCGAGTTAGGTTGAGGTACTTGGGCTGGTTGTTCGATGGCCTGGTCGGAAACCTGCTTGATTCTGGTATGAAGGTGTGCGTCTAATCACAGGTGCGATACGGTTGAGCAGGAACGTTCAAAGAGCTTGTAAGGTATGGCTAAGGAGGTGATCTAGGTCTGTATCTCTTTGGGATGGATGGATCTTTCCATGCTTTTAGGAGTGCCATAACATGTGCTTTCCTCCAGATCTTTGGGAACCTTGGGAATAAGGCAGCAATTGTAGAGCTCAAGAAGCCATTCCTTTGCTACTTGGCCGAGATTTTTTAGTTGCTCAGTAGAGATGTTGTCAAGGCCTACTGCTTTTCCTGGTTGAAGTTTAGCAATACCGGATTCCAATTCATCCATGTTGAAGGGGCGAGTGAAACCAGGGTCACCACTATACCTCTTATGGTCTAGTTTGATCTTGTTGGGTTTCTTGCTGCACTTGCCATTTAAAAGCAGTTGGTGGGCAACTTGGTTGGGTGTGACATTTGGCTGCTGTGGAGGTTCTGTTGGATCCCCTCGGAGCTTTCGGATGGTAGACCATGCTTTCTTGCTGTTATGGGTCATATCGGTGGATTCAATTAAAGTATGCCAGGTTGTGATCTTTTCCTGGGAGATCCTCTCCGGAACTTCCTCACCTTTAGCAGTTGTTTCAGCCGAAAAAGGATCAGCTTCAAACATGGTAATATACTCTTGATTAGTGTTCCAGTATATGTACACATTCATTTACCACAATTTAAAAAATAAAGAGGTAGAATTGAGGGCACGTTTAAGGTTTAGTATTTTTCAGACGATGGCGGCCAAGCCTTTTCAATATAGCAACCCACTAATACAGACACAACTGTTTTAGGCGGTTTGGTGTGGGTCGGTCATGGGTGTTCCCATGACCCACATACGACCTTGTTCTCGTCCGTTATTCATACAAAAAAAAAATCAGAAATAACCCTTACAGTGGAGTTGATTCTTCAGCTCCAACTGTTTTGGAATACGAAACAACATAATATGACAACATATATGACAATGACGATGGCGGCCAAGCCTTTTTTCAATATAGCAACCCACCAATACAGACACAAACCGTTTGAGGAGGTTTGATGTGGGTCGGTCATGGGAACACCCAACTGTTTTGGAATAAGAAACAACATATATGACAACATATATGACAAATTTTAATTTTCATATGTTGTCTAAAAATTCGTAAAAGAATTTTTCGTCAAGATTTCGCTTTTACGTGTTAAACCAATGGCGACGTCTAATATTGGAATTTCTTGACCGCCCTCCCCTGCTATTTTTTTAAAGAGGACTGCCCTGCATATACGAATCCCAATTGGAAGCTATATAGTCCAGAGCCGTCCCTTTGTAGGATGCGATCCTCAAGGAAACTTGTCCCGAGCTCGTGGTCTCGGAACGGACGGAAGCGAATTGATTAACATCGTATGGATGGCCCAAATATGCGTTTCATAAGTCTTTATAAAAATGATGCTGATGTAACCTCTAAAATTATTCGGTATATTCCATATCCATATCCAGGGCTTTGATCACTCACGATGGAGGAACCCCTCCCTAGAATGCTTCCACAAATCTCTATCTTTGGCCATTCTTGTCCAAGTTGGACCAAGTTGTTTTGTCATTTCGTCTCTCCATCTGGTTTTTGGACGTCCTGGCTTTCTGGTCCATTCTCTGGGGGTCCACTCTGTCACTCTGTTGGTCCACCTGTTATCTTGCAGTCTAGCAACATGGCCTGCCCATCTATGTTGGCACTCCTAATGCAGTCGGTATATTACATGCAAGCAATGCATAAAATGTTTTAACTGCCATTTTGCTTGGTTTTCTTGTCTCGTTTTCTCGCCCCGTCTTTTTCTTTTTCTTACCGTTTCCTTTCTTTACTTTTCTAATCTCATCTTTTCTTTTTCCCTTTCTTTTTGTTGGGGAACGCTCCTTTTGTACCGCCACGGAACCACCAGTACATCAAAGGCAGCGCATTATAGCAATAATTGTGCCCTGGCCGTATTGAAATCAGTTGACAAATATCACGAGATATAAAATTATTTTCTAATGCAAAAACTTTATGTTCGTTTATGCTTGGTGTTAACAATATTGTCAATTTTCTCTCATAAAACTTTTTAATCAACATCACAGGTCTGATATTTGATGTGACTGGAAGTTTCGCAATTGCATTTGCTCTGATATCTGCAGTATCTTTGTTGCAAGCGATATTCCTTGGATTGGAAGATATTTGGATATACTGTAAAGGGTGAATTACATTCGACGTTTTTGTCTGATACCATCTGAGAGAACCGAAGTCAACTGAAAACGTAGAATTCGAAAGATGAATGAGAGAAGGAAGATTCTTCTACTTGTAGAATAATTCCATATAAGGAGTTAGTTCATAAATACAATTCTATTGTTGAAGACTTTGTTGCTGGTACGCCTAGACGATGAAAGTTGTCTATTACCATTAAATCTTAGGTATAAGTACTAATTTATACCTGTTTATACCTGTTTAAATAAATTAACAGTTCCTTGTAATCAAAACCACGTGAAAAACTTACTGTTTTTGCTGACAGTTTCGATGGTGTACCACCGTCTTTCTCAAAGCTGATGTTGTTGTGATCCAACAGCTGACTGGTGGGAAATGATGTCACTTCCAGTGGTATTAGACTTTGTACCAACTCTCAGTAGTGGATCATAAATGTGACTCAGGTTGTAAATGCCCTCATCGTGGTTCATCCAGATGGACTCTCTTATCCAGCGTGCTTTTCTATCACTCTCCCTATCTAAGACTTTTGACTCCCCTCAATTGATGACATGATTATCCCGGGCAACATCAGCTTTGAGAAGGATGGTGGTACACCATCGAAACTCTCAGTAAAAACAGTAAGTTTTCACCTGGTTTTGATTACAAGGAACTGTTAATTTATTTGGTCTTTAACAAACCTGATGAACCTCTTTCAAAATGATATCTGTTTAGTTATCTAAAACTTAGAGACAGTCATCCAAATTGCTCAATTGTAAAATTTAAGATGAATCGGTCTTTTCGTTTTGATACACTGATAGAATAAACCTTTATGTTTATTGTGAGAGTACCATAGAATACTGCTTATGAGAAAAAAATACGGATCAAGGATTTTTCTACAAAGTTGTGATTTTCTATTAGAAGGGCATCATTTGGAAACTTAGAGAACTTTTGGATTTAGAATGCAAAAATAGGACTTTGTTAGAATATTAAGATTCATAAATATAAAAAGAAATAGGAAAATATCTTGGTTTTTACACAGCCACAGCTGTTGTATTTATATATTGTTTTTCCTCTGTGGGAAAAATAGGTAGCATGTAGGATCAGCGTAAGTTCTAGTATATATAATATGCCAATTTAAAAACACAAATTATAGAGATCACATGATTATTATTTTATTTAATGTTAGAAGTTTTTGATATTGGCGTACGAAGTTATGAAGGTGCAAAAGGGGAAAATTAGTTAAAGCCACTATCAGCGATTCTTCACAATGTAAACAAATCGCGCCCCTGTTTTTCATCAAATTCCATTTTTTTGCACTGTTGTATCGGAAATTGTTGTAGTAGGGACCCCTGTAAGTGGCTAAGCATATTTGTCAAGATATGATTTTTGTGCTTTGTTTACTAATACAATTCGGGATCCGACTTTTTTTAAGGCCCAGAAACAGTCGTAAATGACATCTTCAAGACCCCTTTAAAATGCCTAAGTGTCTGTTTTTCACAAAGAAATGTAATATAAGGTGTTAATATCACCTACCACTAGCAATTTAGAGACAAAATGGGCATTTTGAATTTGGAAATAAATGACCGATAGTGGCTTTAAATTGACCTTTGACCTTATATATTTCTCTGTGCGCCGACCAATATCCCACCACCTGAATTTGTTTAGGACTTAACGCTTTAGGTCCGTATGCACAAAAAGTCAAAGCAGGTTTAAAGTTAGACCTGGTCTAAGTCAAAATTAGTTTTGTCCCAAATTGAAAGTTATTAACAATTTCTGCATAAAATAACTAGCAAATTTCAAAGATTAAAATGCAAATTCCAAAATAAATACAAATTTCCAGTGTAAAGGAAAATGTCTTTTCTGGTGGGGCTAAATTACACTTAGACTAGATGTAACTTTATACCTGGACTATCTCTTTTGCGCATACGGACCTTAGGGCTTAGAGCCAAGATCGTTTTTATTTTTTTTTTCGAATTCATCCACAAATCAATCATTACGCCCTGTCGTAGCGGCACTGGCATATCACAAAATATGAAATTTCTTCAATTTGCTTGCAAATGATAGTCTAGGCTATTGGAAGAATAGAGATATATTTTACACATAAAAATAACATACCCAAAAGCAGAGAGGGACATTAATATGCGGCTAAAGACACCAAGGTAACTTGTAAGCTAACTTTTAAGTTTGCCGTAACTTTAATCAACAAATGTGTCTATTACATGAATATCATAGACTCGTACACATTGATAAAGGTGCATGCCGTGAGAATCAACTCTGCCGTGTGTTTTCTTGTGATACTCGCCATTTCCGCGTCGTCTGCTGAATTAATGTCGCCGGTGACATTAAATGCCAGGCTAATATAATCTATGCTTCCACATATTATAAATCCATATTTGTGACCCACTTTCACAAACCCAGGAACAAGTAGCAGTGACTAGTTATTTCTCATTTGATCAGAGCCAGTCAGAAATATCTAAATCCCCAGTTCCTTCATCCTTAACAATAAAAGCAAGTATGACTTTAGTTGCCTTTGTATGGACTAATCCCACTAGCCAAGTGAAGGATTTTAAGTCTGACAAAAATGGTGTATCCCACCATATGACACTTTTGAGGTATTCTTTACTTTTAAGCACTAATTTTGTAGGCAAAAGGCTGGAATGCTAAAAGTCACCTGTGCTTTATGTACACAAAAGACTGGAATGCTAACAGTCATCTGTGCTTTATGTAGACAGTTGTCTGCCCACTTTGGTTGGGTGAATATGAATAGCACGGCATAACAAATAAGGTCTTGAACTTTTTTTGCAAAAAGGGGTGTTTGTAACTGCGACTTGTTCCTTGGTTTGTAAAAGTGGGTCACATTTATTTAGAATGAATGTCTGTCAATCAGAAAAAAATGACAAAGTAAAACTTTATTATATCTTCCGTATGATTGCAGCCATTTTGATTGGCCCACGTGAAAATAGAAATCATGATGGTATGTAGTACATAGTGTGTTTTGAAAGAAGTAGCCAATGAATGAGACAACCAAACCTTTTCAGTTATACAGGGTGTCCCAAATAAATGCAATCCTCGCAGTTGGTGCTATAATTTCAAAATTACTGAGATTATTCAAATTTTATAACAGATTCTGAATGACAAATTTGTTTTGTATATCCTGTCCAATTTTTGTCTGATACGGTTCACTAGTTTTGAAAACAAAGGCTATTATGTAACCCGCTGTCAAATTACCCCATTCCAAGTTTGCCTTTATAGACTGTTGAAGCAGTTTCGCCTTGAAAGTGAAATAAAATGGCTTTCAACTACAAAAATCTCCTGGTAATAATCCTGTCTTTTGTTTAAAAAAATAAAATACTAAAATATTTGTCGTTATTGTTTTATTATAGCGACTGTCTTTTATTGTCTGTACAGTATTTTGCTCTACTCATATTTAGAATAGTAACTTAGCGACTTGGCCAAATTTTATCTCCAGTGGGTCTGACAAATCCGCGTGAATATGGTAAATTCCAGCGGAGGAATTAAATATCAAATGAATGGAAATGGTTGGGGCTATGATTTCAAAATTATTTTTAAAAATGTTGCGAGATATCTGTACGGCCTATCCCTTTCTTAACATATTGTTCAAATTTCACCTGATTTGCTTCACTGGTTTTTAGAACAAAGGCGATTACGTAAGTAAGCCATAATTTAAGCCATTCCAAGTTTGACTGATGAATACACAATCAAGGCATGCGTAAGTACCCAGTATTAACCCAGTATAACCTTGTAAACCATATTAACTCATTTAAAGACAACATGATAAGGGAAGTGTTCTCTGTTCACAATGACAACTGACATTGTGTTTGATAACTCAAGTTTGATTTTCAGTGGTTTATTTGTGTTGTGTGTTGATCAGGGGTTTTTTTTTTTTTTTTTTTTAGGGGGGGGGGGGGGGTGTAGGGGTCCCAATTGCCGACAAACCATTCGTGTGCCGACATTAATATACAAATATATACTGTCGTCAGAGGCACTGGTTAAAACTATGAGCCCGAGCTGACATCAAGTTGGCTTACTATTTTCCTTCGGGACGCATCCCCAACAGAAAATGTTACCGAGGGACCATAGAAAGGCAGCGGCTCGAATAAATGCAGTATATACTTGTTTGATATTCTTCATTAATAAAGTTCCATAATTTTCATCTTTCAATACTCAATGCAATTGCAAGGTCGCCTTTAGATAAAAACAGCGAGGTTCAGAACCTCAAGTACTATTTACATCCGTAAATAATAACAGCAATGTTATACCGTAATAATGAACAAAAATGACAGTTTTGCTTTGTTATCCTTTGCCTTCGAATCAATATCCATCAGATTTATCTCAGGCTGTATTATTTATTGAGACATGTCTTGTCACATCACAGTTACCGTCTGGTTTCAAAGACCATTCTTCTAAAACTTCCTTCATATCAGCACTGTCTGTAAGATCCTTTTCACAACTCAAGATCATGAGATCGTCCAATCTGCTATCACCCATGGTAGATCTGTAAAAGTTTTTCACGAATTTCAGGACGCTGAAGGTTCGCTCATCTTTAGCTACGCTAATTGGAGCAGTAAGCAACAGTTTGTAACACTCCCATACCAGAGGCAGAGAAGATCTGTTCTCAAAAGCTAATGTAGCTAAATCAGCAACACTTTCAAGTGCTTTATCAGTCTCTTCCGTTATGGTTTGAAACATCTCCAACTCTACCTGTATTGCACCTGGATCAACTTCCCTTGGAAAATGCCTACACAGTGCTTCTACATCCTCAAGCTTCGGTACTTCGGGAATTGGAGGTTGAAGTAGGCTTACCATGGGTGCCACTACTTTAACAAGCGTTGGTACCATCTTCTCATTAAAGAGACTAATAAGGGTATCCAAAACACATCTGAACTCCTTTCTGTAAAACTGCTGAAGGGTCAATGTTGCTTGTGTGTGTGGATTTTCATCCAACCAACCTGGTGGACGCCGTACCCTGTGATGTTTCCTGTAGTCACCTTCTGGATCTATCTCAAGTTTTGTAGCATACGCGCATGACGCCTTAATTTGAGCATCCAATGCACCATCGTCCACCTGTACTTTGGTCAATAACGCAACAGTTGATTTGGTGTTCTTCAGAGCGTCGAGGATGTTGAGGTCTTCCGTCTGAAGGGTCTCTGCCAATCTGGCTGTTTTCATCATTATGTTCTTCATGAACATAAGAGAGACGATAAAGTCAAACGTTCTGACTTTCTTGAGGATTCCTGAAGCACGGGCATGTACCTTTGCATCCCCAGCTGGGGGTGGCGTTGAAGTTATCTTACCAAGGGCTTTGATGATGGCTTCGTATGAAACCCAAACTGCCTGAATAGACTCAGCTCTTGCGGTCCACCGAGTTTTAGATAGGTTGCGAAGTTTCAGGGCATTTGCGACCTCATCCATGCACTTGCTTAGTATAGCATGTCTCTTAGTACTCCCTGAGAAGAACACGTACAGCTCCTCAATGATGTTGAACATCTCTTGTATGATAGGGCTGCTGGCACATGCATGTTCCACAACTGTGTTGCATCTGTGTGCTTGGCACGGTATATATGGAACTTGGCGATGCAACTCTTTTGATACCATTGCTTGAGCTCCATTTATGCGCCCGGACATGTTGGATGCAAAGTCATATGATTGAAAAGCCAAGTGTTTGGGATCAAGATCATGTTCTTCTAAGGAGTTGATAATGTCTTTTGCCTGACCTTGTCCAGATTTATCTGTTGATTCTTTAATTTCCAAGAGACGCTCCTCGGCTTGACCTTTGTTGTTGACAAACCGAACGGCAACAGCCAGTCTTATCTTTGTTAGAGGTGTCTGGAGTAGTGTCTGCCATCACAGAATAGACACCGGCATTGCTTACACTGTCCCTTATTTTCAAACCGACATCACTTGCCAGAAGACTGATGAACTCATTCTGTGACCGGGGACTCATGTATGTTGTGTGATATGGTCTGAGGCGTTTCTCGTCCAACCATCTTTTCATAACAGGGCTGTGACGCCCGACCAACTGTACAATTTGGTAGAAATTCCCATCTACTTCTCCTTCGTCTGAACTCGAACCTCGAAACGCCAGTCCCTGACGTGCTAGGGTTCTTGAAATGTCGAGGAGAACGGCTACTGCTTCTCTGTTGTTTTGCGCGTCTTCTTGTTCCTGTATCACTTGATTACGACGTTCCTTATCCAAGATATGCTCCAAGTGCGCCGTCTGCTTTCTAAAATGTATGAAATCCGCAAGTGCTGCTTTATGGCTTCGACTGCTGAAATGTTCCTCCAACTTTCTTTTCCTTTCCCCTGCTTCGCATTTTATGCCACTGTTTCATCCCCCTTGTCCAGGCTGTATCAGACAACTCTCGACCAGGGCCACTTGGGAAAAGGGAACAAACAAAGCAATATGCTGCATCTTTGGAAATGCTATATTCCAAATGTGGATACAACTGATACCAGGTTGCAGAGAATCTACACTGCTTGTGTCTGGAGATGTCTTTGTTTTCAGGAAACTTAGATAATTTAGGTTGGTGTGGTCCTACAGAGATGAGGAATTCTCTTTGCTGATCACTTCTAATCTCATCTCTTTCACCAGGATCATGAGACGGTAGCATTGACAAATCACAGATACTTGGAGCCACTTCTTGCTTGGTCTGCTTCATTCTCGTGAGAACCTCTCTGGCATTGATACTTATTTCTTGTGAAATATTACTAATATGCTTGGTAAGATCTTCAGTATTCGATAAGAATCGCTCCAAATCCGGACAATCGTCGTCTCTTAATTCTTGTAACAGAGTGTTGCAACATTCCAGATCTTTCCCCAAATATGCAAGTTGACCAGCGCATATTGACCAGTCAATGACGGAATCTTCATTCACGTCTGATCCATCCTAAAATAAATAAATAAATGAAAAATAAATAAATAAATAAATAAATAAAGCAAGCAACTGTATTCAATTTTAGAAATTCTTCTCAGAAAACGGGAACGATGCCTGGAACGCAAACAATCACTGAATAGGTGACACACTCATGACAATTACGAAAGTGATTTTACGACAAAGAGTCAATTCGAAAGTAAACATACGTGTACAAGATACATATAAAAAGAAACAAGTTTGTCACTTTGTATTACAATAATTTTGTCTTTGCGTCAGTGAAATTCTATATTTATGTAGCAAAATAATAACGGTTAGGACTACATTTTACTTTAAACAGATTTTTATTTTTTAGGAGCGAAATAACAACGTTTTAGGCAAAAATCTTTCTCTATAGTCATACACTGCACATCAATCTACCCCCGGCTTCAACCATGGGGAATGTTGTGAATGTAATGTCTCATCATGTCTGGTGTTAGTACATCGTTCGTCCGGATAAAAGGCAGCCGGAGGGCCATCCAAGTTTTATTTGCTGTTTTTTAAATCTTTCCGTCTTGGAATTTGTATCATTATGAAGCAAACTAATAGTTAGGCCTATCCTTTACTGATATCATTGTACAAATGGAACAGGATTAAAGTTATGTTGAATATTTTCCCCTATCCCAATCCCGTTTGACCCCCGTTTGTTAAGCCAATTTTTACCATTTTCTACAAAGTACACTTTTGGGTTCTCCTATATATTTTAAGTGTTCTCCTTGCGTTTCTGATGTTATGTTTATATCAAAATAGGAAAAGGCTTTTAATAAACTTTGAGCATATCTTTATACACCACAGATCATAAAACAGCCTATTTATAGCTAAATTAACTTATTTTAGAACACATCAGTTAAAATGTGACAAACATTAATTTCAGTTGGACTAACATACCATATTGCTTGCCAAATCTCTCTCAGTATCTTTTATTTTTTTCTTTGGACCAATGGTAGATATTTCAATCTGTTCCATCTGTGTAGATTGTCGCTCGTAGCCATCACTAGCAGTTTGTTCGTCCATTGATACATTTTCCTATATAAGAAATAAATATATAAATAGATAAATAAAAATACATAAAAACCGCCCATCAACATTAACACTGTAATAATAAACCTTTAAAAACGAAACGATAATAAGCATACTAACCTCATTTTCAATGTTGGTATCCAAAGTTACTGCCACTTCTTTTGACGACGGCGACGACAAATTCAAACTCATAGGCGTTTCATTTTCAGGAGCAGATGTTGCTTTTAATTGTGCCTCCACTTTCTTTGGCGTCGACAGGTCACTCGTTGATAAAATGTTAGCCACGTTATCGCTGCTCAAGTTATTTCCAATATCGATCTCTATATGAAAATTGAAATAAAAAATGTAATAAATTATTCATTTGCTTATTTTTACATTTTCCTGCAATGGTGAAACGAATGAAAAATAATTACTTGCGGTAGTATGCAAACCCTTTATCACCAATTGACTTACATTAATTACTATCACGAGCCTCTTCTATTCACTTCTCTTAAAAAGTTTAAGTATTAGGCCTAATGCATTAAAGTCCAAGATTGCCGTCGTTACCATGGCAACGGTGTACACGGCGTCCAACAAACAATGTGTTTGGCTTCCAATTTAAAGGCAATTAATTTAATTATGTTCCTGTGAAAAATTCATGAAAAACAAAGACAATATTTTGATTGGGTATAAGTATCACAGCGCCAGCCACTAGCACCTTTGTTGGAAAATTCAACTAAGAACACAGTCTACAGACAGCTCTACCTGGCGTTTCTAACACTTTCCAGCCTCCTTAACTATATGGTAAAGAAGACTGGGACACGTTAGCAAAATAGGCGCTCCACTTATTTATCGACCTCTTTATAGTTGTTTTTATAGTATTGTATAGATCTATTCGCCAAGAAACATCGAAAAAATATCGTTGACAAATATAGAAACTGGTATACGTCAACGTTTCTCGGGTACTACGTTTTGCACAGCTAATTTGTTCAAGTAAAAAAGGGCAAGTAAAAAGGGAAGGCCCTGTAATTGTGCTCTTAAATAAACACAACATTTAATGTTCACATAATTAAATTATCTAGCTCTCTTACCAGATGAAGCCCGCTTTTTTGCCTGCAAAGCTGTAGACTGGGACGTCGACGTCGATGACATAATAGTTGATGTAGTCGTATCTGGATACATCAAAAGAAAATAGAAAAGAATAGTAGTTGCTTGGTTTGTGAAACATTTTCTTTTGTATAATGAGGATGCGAGTATTTTTTAATAAAATATGAATTAGATGTCTATTATGATTATAATTAAACCTACTTACCTGAAGTATAAAAGGTTTTCTTATTTTGATGGTTTACATTTTAATGCTACTACTACTACTGAGTACTACTACTAAAAGGTAAAGCACATCTTGGTAACAGGGTTAATATTTGATATTCGTAGGATTTATTCAAGTTTACACAATCATACAAGTGACAGAATTAGTTAAAAAAGGAATAAATATAAAATTTCAATATACTTGCATGAAAAATATGAATACAACATTTTTCAACAATCTGTCTTTCAGAGAGGGCAAAAAATAAGACCAATTAGATTTCCTAAGTTTTAAAGTGCATAATAATAATATTTTGTAAAATATTAAATATGAAATCTAAGTCAGATCTTGGTTTTAAGTAGTGGCCTTGGTGTTTGCCACTTTGAGGTTATTCATGTTATTTAAACAAATTCAAATCGCAAATACGATCAGTCACGATACTATGAATGAACCGTGTTGATTTCATTTATAGTCCATTTCTCTACCTCCGTCAAAATATGCCGTCTTTGTGCGCGAGTGTAAAAATGCCGTTCTTTTAAGCCAGTGCGTGTGGTTTACTGGTGCGACCATTGAAAATCACGCTGACGTCACAACACGGAGGTAGGGAAATAAAGTATAGCCTAAAATGAGCACGTTTGAACAATGAGCTGAATGAGGTTGACCAAATGATCGTTGTGTTGTTATCAGCCTTTTCAATCCCACCTTCAAATTTAAATTTTCAGTATTAACTGTAAAATTATGAGACCAAATTTTCTTTTAATTCACCATGTTCACTATTTGGTCAGATAAAAAACCATGATTTTCACAAGACAGCCCATTCGCAGCATGACTTCAAAACAGTCAAAACCGCAAAATATACTTCATTTTGTTATGTCTAGAAGACTGGAATACCATGAACATTGTATGTGTGTGTAATGCCCATTGCTCAATTCAAATACAAGCGCCCTGTTATTATTATTGTTTATCATCATCACTATATTATTATAATTATTATTATGATTAGCTAGTCTAGAGTAGAATGCATGTCATTAAAATGATATATTTGCCTTATCGTCTTTTTGCCTAGACCTACCCCACTGAGCAGGTCTGAACATCCAATGATCCACTGACTCTATAGTCTATATTGTATTTCTTTGGTTTTATTCTAGTTTGTTCATATTAAAAATAAACAAATTACAAATTACCTGAGTGACTCATCGGCTCATCTGTGACGGGTAAACATGGAGTAGTTGAAGATGCAGCCTTCATGCGGGCAGCAGCTACAAACGGGTTGTCTGGTGCATTCGCCACCTTATAGCCTATGACTTTATTATTGTTTAGCAGAGCCGAGTGATATTTACGATTGTGAGTAGACCGGTAATCGTCATCAAAAACATCACCACAAACTTCACATTGGAGCTTTATTCTTTTCCTCTTACGAGATTTAGCTGCAGCCTTGTCTCGTTGTTGATCCATCACTTATGACCTCGGATTTCAGGAGTAAATATCTGAGCGATGAACTTCTATTGTCAAGTAACCAAACTTCAAACCAATAGATTTCCAGGAAACCCAGACTGTCAGACTATTTGCAGCATCATCCCCAGCACGTCACCCAAAGTCTAGACTCCCTTCCGAGGCGTTGAGAGACTGAGAATGGCGCACAGTCACGCATTAGTATCTCAAAATCCCAAATCAATGTTAAACCGAGAGGCCGAGAATCATATTACGCTCAATCCCAAAAGTAAAAGAGGGGCCTTTTTCTTTACTTTAGGCCTATAGAGATTTTTTTTAATACTACTTACTGCACAAAAAAATTAAATCACTGTAGCAATAATACCCTCCTTTCTCAGGCGCTCGTCTCTCTCTCTCTCTCTCTCGCCGCTTCCTCAATTCCCCCCCCCCCCTTCTCATTCTCCTAGCTTTCACTCTTCCTTTTCCTCTTTCTTCTCCATGATTGCCGTCGAAGGTAGAATTTTGCCGACGGATATGATGAATGGGGGGGACGGCCCTGTGTGTTGTGTCTATAAAATAGTACATATTATAACATATTATATCATATGGTCTTCAACATCCATTCATACCATTTCCATTCATTTGGTATTTAATCCCTCCGCTGTAATTTGCAATATTCAGGCGGATTAGTCATACACACTGAAGATAAAACATTTAAGCTTGGTCAAGTCGATAAGTTACTATTCTCAATATGAGTAGAGGAAAATACTGCACAGACGATAAAAGACTGTGGATAAAACAATAACAAATATATTAGTAATTTTTTTTAAAGAACAAAAGACAGGATTAGTACCAAGAGATGTTTGTAGTTAACAGACATTTTATTCAACTTTTCAAGGTGAACCTGCTTCAACGATCTAACGCAAACTTGGAATGGGGTAATTTGACAGCGGGTTACATAATAGCCTTTGTTTTCAAAACTAGTGAACCGTATCAGACAAAAATTGGACAGGATGTGGGAAACAAGTTCGTCATTCAGAAACTGTTATAAAATTTGAATAATTCTCAGTAATTTTGAAATTATAGCACCAACTGCGAGGATTGCATTTATTTTGGGACACCATGTATTCTGTGAATTCGTCACAGTTGTAAGCGATCGTTATTGATTTTCTACTGGACACACTATAAAATCCCATTAAATGACCACAAGTATCGTAGATATTCCGCAGACACCTGTTTTTGTCTATTGACTTTTTGAGTCACACAACGTCACCAATGCCGTGCAACGTCACCAATGCCGAACATGGCGACCTCCATAGACAACATTTGTTTAGTTAATTATGCTAATAAGGCAATCTATATTGCAGTAGATATTATTTCTTTCAGACGGCAAAGACATCTTTTAAAACATACTTAAATTAAAAATTAGCCTATTAGTGCTCTTTAATTGTAAAATAATATTGTTTACCTATTAGCGCGCTTATTTGGGCTTAATAATTTCAGGTGAGGGCTAATGTATATAAAAGCTTTATATAACCATGCAAAAATATCAATGTTGAAAAATCTAGAGGGCGCACTATTTTTGAAATGTGCCAGTGTCTCTTTCATGACCCCCTCCGTATGCTGTCATGTAAGGGGGTGGCTTCAAATATTAACAGCCGACTGAATGGCTGTTCATTGCGGTTGAACAATAGAAACCGATTCTAACCGGAACGAACCGGACACAACCGACGAGTAAAGCCCATGATGTACTACCAGTCGCAGGGCGATTTCTGCTCGTGAGCATGTGGAACACATCATCTCAATCGCTCGCTGCGATTAGAAGTATATCACGGACTTAACCGTTGTTAGAGTTTTGAAGTCGACTATAACCAAAATGCATGTTGACACCAGTACTGTTAAAGGCGAGGTGACCCGATCATAGCCCGGTATTATATAGTGTTTTCTCCCTCACGTGAAAGCATTATTATTAAAACATCTGATTGCAAAATTTTGAGTTAAAGGTGATCCTCATTACTCGGACGGCATATATTAAGCTATATACCAATGGAAAGCTTATGACTTCAGGATGCCAAAAATATCTTTTCCCAAAAAAATAATCGTATAATATAGCCGCTATAAGCCAAAAACTATCCCTATTATTTCGTTGCGATTTTACGCCCAAAAATACGCTTAAGCTTTCCTTCTCTGACCTTGGCAAATTCGTGTGACGTAGGCGATTGTGTAAGTCTTGTTGCGCAATGCATCTTCCAACGGAAAGGAACCTCAAATCTTCTCCTGTTTTGAATTTCGCCAATATAGCGATAAATGTTGGTTGACTAGGTTCCTTGATCTCTGTAGATTGGTAATTATAATTCCAGGCTTCACCTGGAAACAGTCACTCAATTAATCAGTTGGCTTTGCTATTGGCTTTCCGGTAAAGTCTTGGCTCATCGAGCGTAACATGGCGGTAATTTCTTGAACTAGCGATAATTTGTTCAACATAACAAATTGCAGCAATACTACGAAGCAAGGAATTCAATATGTTTAAAATGCCGACTGAACCGAATTCTTTTGGTGACTGAGTGGGATAAGGTCATCAAATCTACCCGATACTTCAACAGACAGTTATCTGTATCTGTATTGCTCATAAGACCAAAATTTAGAACCCGGATTTAGAGAAAATAATGGTAAGTCTTCGAAAGCGCAGAAGCGAGCGATACAATTGAATGGGATTTTGTTTACTTGCATAGAGGATTACACAATCGGTGACGTCACCACCTCACAGCGCCCAAGTCAATAATATTGACTTTCGCTGAGGTGATGTTGCTAGAAAGACGATTTTCATTTTGGCTCTTGTAACCAAATCGTGAGTAGCATAAATATGACACAGTTACATATAAAATCGCTATAAAATAAGCTTTCCATTGGTATATAGCTTAATATATGCCGTCCGAGCAATGAGGATCACCTTTAAATCGGTCCAGCTGTTTGGATAATGGAAACAAAGATGTAGGGCCTATACAAATTGACCATAGGATAGTATATGTGAGAGCAAGTGTGCCATTATCATTTCATTATAAATAGGGTGTGGAAGTAATCATAGTCCGGCAGGTTATCATAGTCCGGGCTCCATAGACGAAAATGCAATAAACGTGAAACTAATGTTGCGTGAAGAGTCAATTGAATCGATTGGCCTATTGTTCACCATTGTTCCCGGACTGTGAGCCCGGAGGACTATAGCTCCTGCCACACCTGGTCCCTTTGTAGGGCAGTGATCAGTGGTGGGATTTTTGTTTTGAATCTTTTGTGATAGCTTATGTTACATAGAGCATTGTCAATAAAATGTAAATTATCATTCAGGGGATGCATTTACAGACAATCTAAAATAGACTGTCTATGTGGAATAGTTATGAAAAACATTAGTGTGTTCAAATTTGTGATCAAATATAAAAATTTCTTTCAGATCGGCCCTAGAACAAAAAGTAGCAGTTCTTAAAGAGACACTGGCACATTTGAAAAATAGTGCGCCCTCAAGAATTTTCAAAATCGATATTTTTTGCATGGTTGTAGAGCTTGTATATACAAAAGCCCTCACCTGAAATGATTAAGACCAAATCAGCGTGCTTATGGGGTAAACAGAACGATTAATGTCGCCGGCGACATTAATGCAGCAGACGACGAAAATGGTGTTTAACACAACAAGAAAAGGCACGCCGTATGCATGTTTCCCACGCAATGCATCCTGTTTGACAGGTCTGCAGTGGCGTACCGAAGTAGTCGATCCAGAGGGGGCAAAATTCCCAAGTCGTCCCGAGAGAGGGGGCAAAATTCTTCAGTCGTCCCGGTGATTTGCTCCAATGAAGTCTGAACTTGAAGTTACTTGACGAAATGAGCGCGCGGAAAATGGCAAATTCACTTGAATTTTGCCCAAATTTAGGCTGAAATTGGTCAAAATTCCCCGAAGAAGAGGGGTGGAAATGCATATTTTGATCGATATCGTCCCGCTTGTTAGAGCCAGAGGGTACAATTTGCCCCCCCCCCCCCGTCCCCCGGTCGGTACGCCACTGCCGGTCTGTAACCTCTGTGGTTTTAATATCAATGAGTACGAGTCTATGATATTCATGTAATCAGAGAAGATGAGAAAAAAGGAGATGGCTCGATTTTGAAATCCAATTACCCTGGATTACTCTCATTCACCGGCTCATTGTTTGGGAACTTCAAGGGCCGCTCGATTGGACCTTTGAGGTAATCTGTTCATCCGACTCAAGCTTGGCCAGTCGGGAAAGTTTTACAACAGGAAGTAATTGACACAGTGCTACTAAAACAGTTTATTAATTTCCAGCTAAATGTTCTCTGCTGGTAAGGAACTCAGCGTTTGTTTTTACCAATAATTATTTATTTTATTCGTTGGCGAAATAATTGAGGAAAACATTGACTTTTTAACGAAAAAAATAGCAGAATCAACCATTTTTCGGTAAGCTAACCTTGATTTAATGTTTTGAGGTCAATAAAGGATGTTGTTATTTTAGCCTAATTTAAAAATATCCGGTTAGTTCCTGTGAAAATGATATGATGAATGATTAGATAAATGCATTTTGAGTAACACCTCAACCATACCTGTATGTGTCCGAGGTGTCAAAGTGTCAAAATGCTTTGCGGGTCAAAGGTCTGTAGGTGATGGCAGAGAGTGCGTTTCGCTTGGTACTGGTCCGACCATAGTCGATAGACTCTGATGCATGGAGAACCAGTTGACAACAGAGTAATTGGGAAAGTTCCGGGATTTAATGACAGGTGTTGCAAAGAGGTGTCTATATAGATCGAGAGGCAAAACGTTACGTAAATCTTTAGAAAATTTCATCGTCTCGCATGTTTGCCGACCACAACGAAAACATAGAGTACCAACAATAGAAAGCAATATGGCTGCCTCCGCTTCTCCACATACTGTGGGTGCCGCTTTTGCATATACACTATCCCGGTAGTTAGTTGATTACCAATTGAACCTCTTTGAGTTGAACCATCTCCTTCTTTCTCATCTTATCTGGTTAATATACACATTTGTTGAGTAAAGTTGTGAAAACTTAAAAAGTTAGCAAATTACCTGTATGTATTTATCTCTTTTTTAACCTCCGATTGTTTTAGTATGTTATTTTTATGTGTAAAATGTATCTCTGTTTCTCCAAGGGCCTAGACTACATTGAGAGGAAATGAAAGAAAAATTTCATATTTGGAAAATGTGCCAGTCCGCGTTTATAAGAGTTTTGTTGTAGTTAAGAGGTCTGTTAAACCAGCAATGATATTGCAGAGACGGATGGTATTCGGAAAGGGGAGACTCACTTTAGACATGTGGTTTAAACCAGGTTTAGTACTACATAAGTGGACCTTTTCCCCTCCCAACATAACTAGAAATGTGCGTAATGGGTGAGAAAATCCGACATGGATGGGCCGTTCGAGCCCATCCATGTGGGATTTTCTCACTGTTACATTTAACATTCACAGTATTTTGAAAGGAAAGGAAAAAAGGGTCCACTCATGTAGGACTAACCCCTAGTTTAAACCCGTTTGTAAAGAAACTAAGTGTCCCACATGAGAGAGTATCCTAGCTAACATAGCAAAATGTACGGAATAATCCGGGACCTTGTAGACGAGGCCATTGGGTACAGTCAAGAGGTTCTATATAGATTAGGAGAGGCAAACGGTTACGTAATCTTTAGAAATTTACACAGTCTCGCATGTGTTGCGACCACAAAGAAAACCTAGAGTACCAACATAGAAAGCAATGGCTTGCCTCCGCTTTCCACATAAGTGGGGTGCCGCTTTGCTATTACACCTCGGTTTAGTGATTACCAAATTAATGTCTGTGTCCCTGTTAGAGGTGGCCAGGTGTAAATAATAGTGTACCGGGATCATTGTGCCAAGATACTCTTTTTTCTCCATAATGCAATGCGCGCTTAGGTGAAAAGATGTATCATTGAGGCGGTTTATTTAAATCACGACGACGGATGTGTCATTTCATTCGTTGCGTGGCCATGGGTAGACAAATTTACCACCCAATTAGCACACAACATCCAACAACGATATTTGCGGATTGTGTATCGAATTGACATTAGGTGTGTATACGAGCACCCCACAAAATGATAATTAGTCGTGCACTATTCAAAACGTCAGCGGCCAGCACGGACGACTGGTTTTGAATGGTTTCACCCCCTTGGGGGAATACACTTTACCATTGATAGTTACAAGTTTCATTCTACCATTCGACTTTGGAACCACCTACCAGCCTCGGCATTTTCTGCCCCATCACTCCCAGTCTTACTAGCCTCTGGCAGATGAGACCTCCTGTGGGCTTCAAATTGTGATATATAAATATACCGATGATTTTCAACTTCTGATATGGTGTATATGGTGTATGTTGTGTTGGTTTGTTGGTCACCTATTTTTCGTTCCTTCAATTTTGGCACCATGCCTGTTGACGCACCTACTGACAAGTCCCAGTTTGCTTGAATAGGCGGTTCTATATGAAGATTGGAGACAGACTTGCCATGTGTGTTTTTTGCATGGTTCACTTTCCAATCCTTGTACAACACACTCAGCTACATTGTGGTTTAAGCGATGTTTAATCCGTGTTACAATACAAGAATATAGTTTAGTCACGGTGGTTCACCCAATTGACCTATGCACATGGATAGCGGGCTGGCGATTGAAAACCACAGAAGTTGCATTTAGCCCTCCGTAATATGCTTCACTTATTGTCAAAGTTAAAAGAATTTGTATACAATAGAACATCGTGTGGATGGAAATGGTGCACCAGAAGGGTGTATGCATTATTTCCGCCTATTGCGAAGGGAAAAAAAAAAAAAAGCACTTCTTTGTTCAATCGAGGACTCAGACCCGCTATCCATGTGTAGAGGTCAGTGTTCACACTTTATTTGAAAAATACAACTTCAGTAGTAGTCTTTGATTAATTTAACCTAGATATAAGGACTCAAGAATATATAGCGCGATTATCTAACATGCCTTAATAACATCTAAAAAGTAATTAGGGAGCTGATTATACCTTTAAGTAAATGGCCTCATGATTGTACACTCAAGATGGCTTACCATATAGAACAAACACAAGGACTGACACAAGATATTTCAAAATATGTCTTTTCTCATATTTAGATTTGTGATCCAGTAAAACATTAGACACAAAATCTTGTCAATATCATTTTGAGCTAGGAATAAAGACAAATTTCAAATTGTAATGTAAATTGGCGGCATATGGAAACAAACTACCTGAGAGAGGATATATTTTTAAAATTATCATCTTTGAATACCTGGCATTCCAAAAACATGGGTTTATAGACCACAAAAATCAGTGTTATTAACCGAAATATGAAGCATTGAAAATGTGAATGGCAGCATTTTGAATGGTCACCAAGCCGTCAAATTCTTTTGACAAATAACCACAATGTGCAACTATTGTATTTTCAATAACTAGATGTCCGGTTTAATTATTTCAAAAAATAGACGCTTTGTCCGAAAAAAACAAAGCACGAAAGAAAAGTTGGTATTCATCATTTTCAACAAGCTATTGGGTCAAAACTTGAAAAAAATATTTCTTCCTTGGATTTGATTCAATTTACACTGATTTTTATTGGCAAACGACACCAAACTGGTGTCCAGGGGACGTTTCACAAAGATTGACTTACGATGATCGTAATTTCACATTTACGCTAATTTTTCTACAATTAATATTTAGCTAAGTTTGCGTAAAATTTGCCGGCGTTTACACCAAAAGCAAAATTAAGCTACGCTTGATTTTATTATGAAATACGTAATTCAATAGCATGGAAGCGGCTGACGCGACCTTTGAATGATGCAACCCAGAGAAACTGCTGAAAGGGCGGCCATCTTGCTTTACACACAAAGTAAAAGTTCAGGTAAGAATGGGTTGTTGTAAAAGAAATCCTAAATACATATGTAATAAGGGTTTCATGATTTAATAAAATTGTGATAAGAAACTATGTGAAATAGGCGTGATGTTTTACTTGTAGGCTGTGGAAAAGCTTATTTTGAGGGGCTTTTATTGTCACCTAGTGGGCGCCTGTAGTAAAAGTATAGGCATTCAGCCTTGATTACAAAAAGGCTCAGACTCTCTCCAGTTTTACCATTTAGAACTAGCTAGCATTTTTAGCTTAGACAAAGGACACCCAATTGACATATAATTGCATAGACTAGGCCTTCAACTTTTTTTTTAACATAATACTAGTCTTAGATTTAGCAGAACAAAAAACACGACTGCCCATGGCAGGCAGGCATGCAACGTGATAGCTGGAAAATTACTTGCATCAGGCCTAGCATGGCCCTGGGCCATTGGGCCAGCTGGGCCATTGTGGGCAGGGCCAGGCTTCAATTTTTTCTTTTTCTGTAGCCTAATCTCATAAGAGTTTTATGAAGATTTCACAGGTAAGTGTTGTTGAGGCTACAAATTTCTGGGATTAAAAATTCACACTCCAGGTACATGTAAGCCACAAAAATGACAGCAAGTTCGCACATACTTTTCCACCATACTTTGGACCAATACAAAACCATGTTCGAATTCCTTTGGCCCAGCCGTCCACGGCACGACATGACTTTCTTGTGTTCTTATGTCCCACAAATTATTTTAATCCGACTGTAAGCTGACCTCGGGCTGATAGTCTGTTTTTATACTGTGTTGTGCATCCTAGACTATGTTTTATTTTGCCGTGTTGAGGATGTGGGTTGGTTGACGTCACATCGCAGTGAAACAACAAAGGGGAAGCCCAGGGAATTCCCCGAATCGGTGGGTGTTGAAAAAACTGACGCAAATTCTTCTTTATAAGTTCACTGCACATCGTATGACACTATGCGTGCAGCGCGCATCGAAGTACGCATATTGTTGCCATGCGTTGCCAAGAAGATTTTGTTGAACTCCAGGATGTCCGCTTCCCGGTTACTAGTAAAAATAGCCTAAAGCACAAATATTCAACTTTGTTTATCCGGCGGAGTGAAGTGAAAGTTCAATCCGTTTTACTCAAGCTTTTTGCTGCAAGCATTGCCATGCACATCAACACTGCGCACTACGGCGTGTGTTGATTGCAGGTGAAGTTTAATCAGACTCTTGTTGTGAAGAGTCTTGCCTATAACATGTATAAGAACAAAGTATAGGGTCTTGGCCTACATGTGCAAGTGTTAAGAATTACAGTTCCGGCAAATGTAGCCAACACGGGAACACTATTCATATAGTAGAATGCCCAGCACGTATGGACATATGAGCTTGTGTAAATGGTAAGCATACATAGATTAGGAGGATCGGCCTAGACCTGCAGCTGACCACAGCATGTCTGGCTTCACTCAATACACTCAACTAAAGACGGAGCTGGCCATAGTTTCTTGTAGCACTAGTCTATAGCTCTCCGAAAAATGAGAGAGGGTGTGGTAATTTTTATTTGTTTATAAAGGACAACTAAAATGATGGCAGTTTTGTCAAAGAATTGATGATTGCCACCAACTTTCAGCATCAAAAATGGTGAGGGACTCTTTTATTTTAAATGAATGTTTTCAATCTGGAAATTGTGAAGAATGTTAGCATCATCAAAAACTGCCCCGGCCCCTTGGATGGCCGGGACCTTGCACTACTGAGTAGGGGGGAGTTGATCTTTTTTTGCCCGAGGGTGTGTACGAGTATTTGGGAAGTTTAAACTCAAATTAAAAGTACCAAAGGAAAGCCCAATATGATGCAAAAAGGATGCCACATGGGAAGGAAGGCGGGGAATTTTCAGAAAAATGACCACACGTCCGCATGTGATGAAAACAGATGCAATCTGTGAAAAAAAAACACCAAGACTAGCCAGAACGCTGCCAGATCAATGCGTCATAGCAACCCAAAACAATGCCTGAGCGAACCGATTGGCGCTTTGAATGCACTATTGAAATACAATATCAAACGGACCCAAATTTAAATTACTGCCCTGCACGACGGCGACAACAATTATTTAGCCTGTTGAAAAACCAGTTTTAGTACGCTGCTCATAAAACGTTATTGTCCACAGAAGTAAAAGAAATAGCATTTTCACACCCGGATTGAAACTGAGCATCGTCAACATGCAGGACCACAAGGTCAATTTATTTTGCTATCCAAACAAATCATTTTGCATACATGCAGAAAATGAACCTGAATTGATAAATATTTAACTGGTCTGAAAAAATATGTAGCCTATAGCATTTTAAGGTTACCATACTTATCTGTATTCAGACCTCATTGGATGGCTAGGAAGGAATTTTCCTGGAAGAGCACCAAAAGCAGGTATCAATTGCCATCGACCGTACAAATGCCCAGGCCAGTCTTCCTAACATACCACTTTGTCTAAATTCCATAATGGTGACATATAAATATAAAAAACATCAGAATATTACAAAATTTCAAGGCATTTTTCCGCCCAAAGAAATTTTTTGGCACAAAATTTCAAACCCCCCCTTTTTTAAAAAAAACATTTAATATCGAAAACCCAACACTAGCCGCGTTGAAAGCAGAAATTCCACAGGGACTTTGAAGAAAAAAAACGAAGGCTCTTAACAAAAGCACCGCGATAAACGTCATGCCAAAATCAACCAAAACAGAACAACCAAGACGAAATCAAATGGGGGTTGAAAAACATGGAGTTCTTGAAATGTGTGCTTATCCAATCTGTGAGAACCTGCGAGCATTACATTGAGATCAATTTACACGACATCCCCGCCCCTGGTTCGACACCTGTTTTAATATACCGAGAAAATATCGACCAAAAAAATCATTCGACTGGGAGGTAGATTCACAAGACCTTATGTTTTGCCTGATATGTAATAACCTTCCCGTTTACCTGCACTTCTCTGTATTCCGTACCAAAAAACTACTTGCAAAATGACATGTAGAGATTTAAATAAAGTAAAGACAGAAATAAAAATCTGGGGCCGTTTCACAAAGATTGACTTACGATTGATCGTAATTTCATAATTTACGCTTAATTTTTCTACAATTAATCTGGACTTAAGTTTTTCGTGTAAAATGCCGTTTCACAAAATCAAATTAAGCTACGCTTGATTTTAATATGGAAAAACGTATTCCAATATCATTGGAAGAGGCTGACTGCGACCTTTGACCTGTTGCAACTCCCAGAGAAAACATAGTATTAATAACAGAGATGCGTACGCCCGCGTTGAGGAATAGGCGGCAAGTAACCGTGTTTTGAAAATTATAAATATCATTACGTATCCATTCGAAACTCAGCACGCGTACTCGCATGCGCCGTAACCTGTAGGCCTGGAAACGGACATAGTTCTATGCAAATGCTGAATCTATGAATAATTGGTACACCACGCTATGAGAAATCAGGGAAGATATGAATAAATTGGTACCAAAACCACGCATGGAAATAATTACGCGCTGCGGGAAAGATGGTTACGGCTTTTGAGCTGGCGTTCGCCATCTACTGTTATAAATAGAAATCTGTGGAGAAAACTGAAAGGGCGGCCATCTTGCTTTACAACAAAGAAAGGTTCAGGTAAGAATGCGGTTTTAAAAAGAATTCTTAAATACATATGTAATAAAGGGTTCAGTATTTAATAAAATTGTGATAAGAACTATGTGAAATAGGCTTGATGTTTACGTAGACTGTGGAAAAGCTTTTTTGAGGGGCTTTATGTCACCTAGTGGGCGCCTGTAGTAAAAGTATAGGCATCAGCCTTGATTAAAAAAAAGGCCTCAGACTCTCTCCAGTTTACCATTTAGAACTAGCGTAGCATTTTTAGCTTAGCACAAAGGACACAATCTGACATATAATTGCATAGTCTAGGCTTCAACTTTTTTAAACATAATACGTAGTCATTAGATTTAGCAGAAAAAACTGACTGCCATGGCAGGCAGTGGCATGCAATTGAAATTGACTAGGCGGCAATATTAACTTGCATAGCCTAGCATGCCATGGGCCCATTGTGGCCAGCCCGGGGCCATTGAGCAGGGCCAGGCTTCTTTTTTCTGTAGCTGTAGGATATCTCTAGATGTATGAAGATTTCACAGGTAAGTTTTGTTGAGGCTACAAATTTATGGGATTAAAAATTCACACTCCATGTAGGCCTACATCATGAACACAAAAATGAACAAGTTCGGCACATACTTTCCACAATACTTTGACCAATCACAAAACCATGTTCGAAATTCCTTCTGGCCCATGCAGTCCACTGACACATGCTCTTGTGTACTTTACGGTCCAACAAATTATTAATCCTGACTGTAGACTGCCCTAGGGGCTATGACCTAGTATACTTTGTTATCACCTAGACTATTATAGCCGGAGCGGGCTGACGTCAAATCGCGGTGAAAACAAAGGGGAAGCCCAGGGAATCCCCGAATCGCGGTGAAAAAAACTGCGCAAATTGCTTCTTTTACTAGTTCACTGCACCAGGTATGACACTATGAGTGCAGCCCGCATCGACTTACGCACGTTGTTGCCATGCCGTTGCCAAGCAGATTTTTTTGAACTCCCGGATGTCCGCTCGCACGGCTATACATAGATCTTAATACCAGAGATGCCGTACCCCGCGTTGAGAATAGGCGGGCCACCGTAACCATTTTTGAAATTATCAAATATTCATTACGGTATCCTTTCGAAACTCGCACGCGACGGTGCATGCGCCGTAACCTGTTGGCCTGGAAACGGTACATCGTTCTATGCAAATGCTGATATATGATAAATTGGTACACCACGATATGTAACAAGAATATATGAATAAATTGGTACACCACGCTATGGAAATAAGTACGCGCTGCGGTTAAAGATGGTTACGGCTTTTGAGCTGGCGTGTATATAGTGTTATAAATAGAAATCTGTGCGGCTATACTATAGCCTAAGCACAAATTATTCAACTTTTGGTTGATCCGCGAGTGAAGTGAAAGTAATCCGTTTTACTCACGCTTTTTGCTGCAAGAGCATGTGCACCATGCGTACATCACACACTGCGCACTGCTGCAGTAGTGTTGCTTGCAGTAAGTTTATCATGAATTCTTGTTGGGAAGAGTCTTGCCTATAACATGTATAAGACAAGTATAGGGTCTTGGCCTACACGTGCAAGTGTATAGAATTACAGTCCTGAAAATTGTAGCCAACCGGAACACTAATTGAATATACGTAGAATGCCCTAGCAGTATGGACATATTGAGCTGTAAATGTAAGCATACATAGCTTAGGGAGGCTAGGCCTAGCCTGCAGTCTGCACAGCATGTCTGGCTTCACTCAATACCTCATACTCACGTACGGAGCTGGCCATAGTTTCTTGTAGCACTAGTCTATAGCTCTCCGAAAAATGAGAGAGGGTGGTTGTAATTTTTATTTTTTACTAAAGGACACTAAAATATGGCAGTTTTTGTCAAACATTGATATTGCCACCAACTTCAGCATCAAAAAATGGTGAGGACTTCTTTTTATTTTAAATGAATGTTTTCAATCTGGAAATTTTGAAGAATGTTAGCACTCATCAAAAAATGCCCCGGCCCCTGGGTACCCGGGGATGGCCGTGACTTAATTGTACTACCTGATAGCCGGGGAGTTGATCTTTTTTTGCCCGAGTGTACCGAGCCGAGCGTATGCCGGGACTTGTTCATGGAGTTCAAGCATGTCAAAAAAAGCCGGGATATTGGGTGTTGGTCGGGACAAACAGAAGCGCAAGTTTCTATAAAAAAAGTATAAACGTTCGCGTAGTACGACAAAGCTACAATACACGAGATTGAAAGCAGTATAATAAAAAATGAATCGCACAATCGGGTTTTGACGCATTTTGACGGTTTTGCCCGGCTAGCAGGGGTCGGGACTGGCCGGGGTTGGCATAAAAATGTTGCCCCGCAGTGCCAGGACTTGGCCTGGGAGTTTAACATTTCAAAAACACACCTCGTGTGCAAGTCCCGACTATCCCCAGGTACCCAGGGGCCAGGGCATTTTTGATAGGTACATTGAAAAATTAAAAAAAGCTTGACCTTGGCCCAAAAAGTGAGGAGGGAGGGCTACGAGAATCTGATAATTTATTTTATGCAGCCCAATATCAATTAGGCCTACCCTACTGCTAACTCTACTGCACACCATCAAATGCCAAAGATAAGCTTAGGGCTTAAAACATAATTTCAAGTAGGCCTTTGCTATTTTGACTGAAAAACAGTGTAGCCCATGTCTGAATCACTTGCCTGAATAAAATATAACAGATTTTCACAGGTGTTTGTACCCAGTGGTTGTGCACTGTTTTGGCTAATTTTGTTGCACCATACCTCAGTAGTACTAGGCTATGGCATTCTGGAGTGTGCAGAAACAATGATTTCTACACACTCTGTGTCAATAATTTGCATCTGCTGTTAGTACGTGCCCTGAGCTTGCTTCCCCGACTAGGCCTAGACCTAGGCCTAGACCTAGGCCTATAGTGCATTTATCTTCCACTAGGCAGTGACGTCACCACGGTCAGGCAGGTATTTCGCGCACGTCCACGAATCCAAGTACCGGCTTTAAACGTGCGCGTGTGTACGCCTGTGCTTTCTATTAATGCTCACGATTTAACGCTTTGGCTACTGAATATCGCGCTGACATCACTGACTTGAGGAAGATAAATGCACTATACAGCATCATTTTTTAAGCCTAGCTGGGGCACAGGGCTCATGCTAAGGATTTTTATTTGTGTAGCAATTTTTGCAACAGCTCTTGCTTTGATCACATTGATAGTGCAAATGTATAGGGAAAAATTGCTAAACAATCTTAAAATTGCATAGCAAATGGCAGAAAATGTGTATCAAACTGCTATGCTAAACAAGCTATCATGAGCCCTGCTGGGGCATATTTAGCTTTTACCCTAGAATCTAATATCAAAAGTCTTGTAGCCTATTTGAGTAATTCTTTAGTATCCATGTCTACTTCGCCTGAGATGAACTAAGGATTGATGTCATAGCTTTCGTGCAGCTATTGTGCATGCATTTCTTGCACACCGACTTTGTACGCTTGCGATTTCCAGCTGCGGCTTACTGCAATTTGCGGGGTTTGCATGTTTAAGACTGTGTGAAAGCTATGACGTCACTCCTTAGTTCAGGCTGGATGAAGTAGGCCTATAGCATGATTTTACCACCAAACAATGCCATGATTGGATTTGTATCTACAAGTTGTGTCTGGGTCACAATTCGCACCGTGTTCATGTAGATTTAATAGAGAATAAAAATAGAATTTGTTGATATGCCTATTTAAAGGTGCTTGTTCCAATTTATGTGTATTGTGTTCTCTACTTTATATGAGAGCCTGGCACTTGCACATACACCCCATCAAGTGCCGTGGGAAACCAACTTGCAGTTTTGCATAATGCATGTTGCAAAGCCCTATTCAATACTGTGCTAATGTTGATGGTTAACCACTAAAACGGTGTTTTTTTGTTTATATCCTGGGAATGAAATGGATTTGAGAGCTCAAATTTCAGGACGACAATGAGAAAAATACAGCCTTTCATCTGATATCAAAATCGATACTACTTCCGGGTAAATCGGGGGGGGGGGGGGTCCCAAAGACGATCGGAACACGCACCTTTAATATTGTGTCATGGATGGGCTGTTCAATATTTTGAGTAGTGGACACCCATTTCTATCATAATAAAACTTTTTTTCTTCATTTTCTTAGTAACAGTTGTCAAGACTCTGAAGATACAACCAATCACATCATGGTAAGTTTACTGCATACTGATTGGCTGAAATCCATTCAAAGTTTACGTCTACGAAACAAATTATTTTCCCACCTGATACAGGGTTTTAGCAATAAATTGCATTAAATTTTTTTTGTACTGTATAACTTAATTGCTGCCCCCCACCCCCCGAATTTTAATCTTGCGCCACCCCTGCATGTGTGTACCACATAGATTTCCTCATTGGTCACTGTAATTTAATTATTTCTGTTAAAATATCTAGTAAAATATAAGATGTCACAATGAAATAAAGTTACTTATTTCGCAAAATTGTTGATTTAGTGTACAATAGCCAAAAATTAAATTTGCACTTAAAAATTAGGAAAACATTTTTGTGATGGCAAGTGATTAGTTTTGGTGAAAATTGGTGCCATACTAAGTGATTGTTTGTTCAAAAAGTGCTGTATATATGGGTGGAAACAGACATTCACTTATTATGACATCAGTCCCCAACTATCGACTTTGATGGTAATGCCTAACCCAGACCTTTGCAATTTTTACCCACTAAAATGACCAGAAAGGATGTCCCAAATAATTCCTGGAAGCTCATGATGACAGCTTTCAGCATTTTAGCACATTTACCAAACAATCGAAAAGTTTATGTTGCTGCACCCAATGGGCAAGTGATTCAATTTTATTTCAAAATATATGTTCCCTTTTAAAAGAATTTTAGTTTGTTGGAGAAGGTTGTCATGGCACTCACCAAAAATTACAAATATTTACCATCCTAAAAATCATTTTACATGAGCTTAAGATTTTAGAATTTAAATATTGTTCAAGCCCTGCAGAAATTCTGACCTCAAATTGATTCATAGTACTAATCGGAATCACTGTTCAATTGGCACCTGCCAAAATGTCTGGAAATCAAATTGAGGACCTTTTAAAAGTTGTTTTTATGCAAGTTTGCAAATATCATTATTAGTATTTATCTCATCTCTACCTTAACTTCACTCCTACTACCTCTCTTTCTCACCCACCTTTCTTGTACAGGAAAATGCTACAGTGCAAGAAAAGAGAAAGAAGAAGAAGTTCAGCAGAGAGGAAATCTTTGCATTATGTGATTTTGTGAAGACTAACAGAGACAAGCTTTTTGGAAGAGCTGGCCATTGTTCTAGAAAAGTAAGTTGCTCCCATATCTAAAAAAATTAATAGAGCGTGATATGTCGAAGTTAAGCAGTATTGGAATATTTTAAGTGCTTGGAGTTAAAGGCCGATTCAGAGATTTCCCAAGGAGGGCGCCCTCAATTTTCAAATTTTTTGTTGCATATTCATAATGTTTATCCATACTGATCAATGTACGAAATAGCTAAGCTCAAATCAAAGTCCTTTATATAAAGAAATCACAACCTTGCTATAAATTTCCGGATTAAAAGGCATAAAATGGAGCATATATTTTCACAAATTGATCGGCAATGTTTATATGTTCATATTTGGACAGATAATTCTAGAATAGGTAAATACCAAAAGCAAACGCAATTTCATGTGCCATAAACACTTAAAAAAACCATAGGAAAATGGCCCGATTGCAAGTAGCCTTGTCCCCAGACCCCCTGGTTTTACCGGAAGTGGTAAAATCTACCCGTTTTTACCTTTTTTTATTTCTCATATTACCCCGTCTTTGGTTTATCGACCAATATTAGTCCACAAAGTATTGTATGAGACCTACAAAATCATGTTTTTAGCTCTTAAATCAAAACAGATTGAAATATTGGTGTGAAACTTAACAGATGGGGTATCGGGTGAAGGTCGTCCGATCAAGAGGAAATTTTTATACACTGTATATGGCCATGCGTCTTGAAGTGGGGCCTGTTTGCGTTTCATTTGCAAATTTCAAGTATCACGCATGATTTTGAGCTTAAACCTTTATAACTTCTAAACTATACATGCTAGCATATGAAAAGTACACATTTTCTGAAAGGAAATTGTCCAATCTTTCCAAATATGCTATCAAAGTTGCAGTAGGGCTAGGTCTTAAGCAGTTATTGCTCAAAATACTCATGAAAAAGTAGACAAAAAGTGGTATCTCTTCAAAGTAGCCTCGCATCAAACCCAAAGCACCTATCCAAAAAACAAGCTTATTTATGTAAACTAGAGGTACTTGCTCATCTAACAAGACTAGTTTGACAGGGATACCCCAAGTAGAACTATTTTTATGATTTTGGGAGCAACGTGTAACAAAATTGACATCAAAAATATGCATATATTGCATGAAGTCCTAAAGACTGCTTAAAGACTTCTTGCAAGTAGCTTCTGCTGAAGCACAATCAAGTATTACAAAGTAAATCCATAACCATTCATAAAATGTAAACATTAATAGGGTTATAACCCTTGTGAAAATTGTTTTATTGTATGACAAGTATGAA
This sequence comes from Ophioderma brevispina, assembly GCA_023653785.1. Lineage (NCBI taxonomy): Eukaryota > Metazoa > Echinodermata > Ophiuroidea > Amphilepidida > Ophiodermatidae > Ophioderma > Ophioderma brevispina. The sequence continues at coordinate 50,339 of JAMKCH010012859.1, forward strand.
TTATAGGGTCGCGTGCTCAAATTGGCAGCTCAACAAGTCATGGATTAAAGAGAATAACACCAAGTCTAATGTAACCACTCTTTAAATTTCATGATTGAATTTATTTTTCTGATAATCATACCCCTCAAATTACCTAATTTGCAGTACGGTAGAGGGCTTACATATCTCCGTGTCCCAATTGCTCCACCCTCCACCTTCGTTACTTAATTAGTCATAATTTTAATTACTGAAGTCTGATCAAAATAATTTTTGTATCAACTTAAAGCTAACTAAATAGGCTTTAAAGAGACACTGGCACATTTGAAAAATAGTTCGCCCTCAAGATTTTTCAAATCGATATTTTTGCATGGTTGTAAAGCTTTTATATACAAAAGCCCTCACCCGAAATGATTAAGACCAAATAAGCTTCCTTATGGTAAACGGAACGATTTTGTAATTTAGCGTCGCCGGCGACGCGAAATTCAGCAGACGACGAAATTGCTTTTAACATAAGAACACGCACGCCGTATGCATGTTTCCCACGCTATGCACACTGTTTGACCGTTTTATAACCTTTGTGGTTTTAATATCAGTGAGAGTGAGTACGAGTCAAAATATTCATGTAATATACACATTTGTTGATTAAAGTTATGGAAAACTTAAAAGTTAGCCTACAAATTACCTGGATATCTTTATTCTCATATCGATGTCCCTATCCAGTCCCTATCTGTTTTGGGGTATGTTATTTTTATGTGTAAAATATATCTCTGTTCTTCCAATGGCATAGACTATCATTTGAGAGCAAATTGAAGAAATTTCATATCTTGTGAAAATGTGCCAGTGCCGCTTTAAAATGAATGCTTACTTGGAAGTATTCAATCACATTTAAGTACTCTAATCATTACAAATGTCAAAATTTCTCTAAAATATGAAACAGCTCCACCCTAGAGCAGGCCCCAATTCAAGACACATGGCCATATATATTTATCAGAAATTAAAATGCAATGCTAGGTTAAGTACACATTAAAAAAGTACTAAAATATACATTTTTAACCTTAAAAAATAAACACAAATAAGTTTATCAATTTTGAAAACTTCCCCCCTTGGTTGCGAAACCAGGCCTAAGTGCATTAACCTCAAAGGATATTTCATATGTGCTAATTGTCAATATATTTTATTTAAAACAGGTAGAAGTCCGAAAGAAGAAATATTGGGCTAAGTCTGTGGATGTATTGAGAGCAGCTGGGGGGGTCATAATTAGAGACCCCAAGGATGTGAAGAAAAAGTGGTCCGATTTAAAAGTTGCGGCAAACAAATATGAGGCCAACAAAATCAAAACGGGTAAGAATTCATTACAGTTTAAATTAGCTATAGCTTATTTCAATTGTTCTATTTCTGTATTGTAATACAGCTGTAATACTTAAAACAATACATTTTTGGACAGTTTGACCCAATACAAATTGTCCTTTTAAGTTCTAAAGCAATTGCTCTAAGTTGTAGCATGAAAGAGCTAAATTACCCTTATAAAATTCCATGGTGTGAAGTTTCTGTATGGGCCTACAAAAGATCATAGATATTTATATTCAAGTTATAAAATGGCCTGAAAACATCAAATTGACATAATTTGAAAAGTAAGAGTCCAATAGCTACAAAACTTGGATCATAGATGTCCCTTGCTAATCTTCATATGATTTAAATGATGTCAAGGGTCACATACCAAGGTCAAAGGTCATGTGGGTCAAGTTATAAGATAGCCTGAAAACATCAAATTGGCTTCATTTGAGAAGTAAAAGTCCAATAGCTACAGAACATGGATTATAAATGCCCAATGGGAACCTTCATAAGATAATGAGGTCAAAGGACATGAGATAGTTATAAAATGGTCGAAAACATCAATTTGGCCTCATTCAAGAAAAAGTCCAATTGCTACAGAACTTTACACATGTGTGCTTCTTGGGGACCTTTATATGATGTGGTCAAGGGTCAAATACTAAGGTCAAAGGTCAGAGGTCAAGTTAATTGACTGAAAACATCAAATTGGCATTTTCCATAGATGTCCATGTAAGGCATTGCTCCCAGTTCCTGACAAAACCCCTCTCATCACTTGGGGTGGTTTTAAACTGATTTTTCCTTTACTGATTACACTTCATACCTTTACAGGTGGTGGTCCACGTCCACAATATGACCCTATATATGAAGCAGTTTTAGAAGCAGTGGCACCACAGGCCAGAGATGGCATCAAGGAGATAGGCCATGCCGAGACAGATCCATTATTTCATTCCCCCAGTCAGTCATCACAGGTAACTCCACTATACCTATTTTACCTCTAGAGTAAGCCTTAATTCCTAGGTAGAACAAGAATCCTATTATACACATGCCCTACTAGCTTTTCTCTTACACCCACTGTGGGATCCTTGAGCTTATTAAGCATGAGAAAACCCAAGTAGAGGTAGCAGATCACTAACCTACTCTGATATGCTATGCAGCAGAGATACCAGCTTTACTTTGAAGTGGGAGCAACTAGCAATACATGATATGCTTTGCAAAGAAGTACGCCACAGATTTCGACAAAAGTAGAAAGATGATATTGCCCACCTTTGCCAACATGGCAATCGTTTGTCTATAGATGCAAATCTATGTGGTTGCCAGCTGACAAAAAGCGCAAATATTTGTCTATTCCAGTTGCTTCTCAAAACATTAACTTCCACAGTTTAAGTTGGAATAAATTGCCATTCTATGGTTTTTACCTCATTTGGGTAATTTTAAACCCTTTTTGGCCCTTTGGTCAATTTTGACTGCTGATTCCAACATTCAAATTCTTCTTGAATCCATGACTATAGAGCGGGGAAAATTACATTTTAATATGAAGTTGGAATAAATACATCACTATTATACGATTTTTACCTTATTTGAGGCAATTTTGACCTTTTTTGGCCCATAAAAGAAAATTGCACCACTTCTGATTTCTACATCCACCCAGGTGATGATCCCCACATATGTACCTAACATGTGGTGGCAATGAAATTTTTCTACTCTTCCACCTACCCCTTTGTGCCCAAAACTGGTCTAGGCTGACGTACTAAAAGGTACACAGACATTGGTGGTAGTATGGTAGGAGTCATGGTTTCAGAAGATGAATAGATACATGTAGATGGCAATTAAATCAGAGAGGGTTACAAAAAAGGCCAAGACTAGTAACAATTACGACTGGAGGCAGTCACAATAAGGATTTGTACTGAGTTATACTAGTAAGGCCAAAAGGCATTTATTACATTTTCAGAGAATGCGCCTTTAACAGTATTACAGTATTTGTGGACCCTGTAAATAGTGCATATGTGCAGCTCCTATCAAGGGATCGTGTGAATGAATCTGGTGTTTATAGCCTAATTTTTGCAGCTAAAAGAAGAAATTTAGAATTTTTTATAGAATGCACAATCAGCCTCACAGACCATACACTATTAACATGCCACATGACCCAGGAAAATGTCAACCATGGTTGAACCTATGGTTGACCATGGTCAAGCATGGTCATTTAAGCATGGTTAACCATTGTTAAATGAATATGCTTGACTATGATCAACCATAGGTTGAACTGTGGTGCCATTTCTCAAACCTATGGTTGATTATGGTCAAAGCACAGTTGGGCATTGTCAGGCACAGTTCTACCATGGTTGACCATGATGAACCATGCTACCGTGGTTGACATTTTGCCTGGGCAATCTTGGGTCAGTGGTTCTTCTGACCATGTTTGATATAAAATTGGATTAAGACCAAATTAATTGGTCGAGCTAGGAGTTGCAAAAATATCGGGCGAGATACAGTCGAGCCCAATATTTTAAAACTCATAGCAAGACCAATTAATATTGGGCGTAAATCATCCAAATTTATCATCATGTTTTGGATCCGATATTTTCCCACTCTTGGACTCCCCAAAACATGATCATGGCTGAAATCGGTTAAGCATAGTAGCATTTATTAGGGAGTCCTTGTCATAGAGAAGAAACCACAATATATTAGCCACTAAAGGCCTATTGGCTAACATCAGAGATGACTGCATCTATATTACCAATGAAATACATTTCAACTGATTCACTTAATAATCCATGTAGCTGTAACAAAATTTAGGTGGATATAACACACAAATACAAACAAGCAGTTTCCATATGTCAGCAAGCCCAAAAATTTCACTCTGCCAGGACACAGAATTCAGGGTTTATTTTATATCATCATTATGTGAAATATCTAGATGTTTGGTTTGGATGTCATTAGCCAAAACAATTCTCCATTTTGGTCGACCAATATTAGTTTTACACAGTATTCTATGTGGTTTACAGTATCACATTTTTAGCTCATGTCAAAACAGAAATATTGCAGGTATGGTATGGGGTCAGTCATCCCCCATAGTGTTATGAAACCTTACTTGGCAAAAATGTTGTAATATACACAAAACTGTTACAAGTAACTACAGATCAAAGAAGGCAATTTCAAGAATGGGCCAATGTTTCAGGCAAACCTGGGCATATTGTATGGTATAAGACCGTATAGCTACTGTTGTCATTCAGTGAAAAAATGTGGATTACATAGCAAGCAAAATTTGGGGTTGGTACATTTAGTGACCCCACTTTGCCTGACACGACTCAGAATTCAGCAGCCTTTACAGAATAAAGTGCATGTTATACTGTGCTTTATTCCGTAAAGGCTGCTGAATTCTGAGTCGTGTCAGGCAAAGTGGGGTCAGTAAATGTACCAACCCCAAAATTTGGCTGAGATTGGTTTAAAAGTTGCTGAATTCAGAAACCTTTCAATACAGTCCACTTAATATGTGATCAGTTTCATCCAAAACATGTCCCAAATAATTCCTACATGACATATTAGATGGCCCAGTTCAAAATTTTCCTAGTAGTTGCTAGTATTTTGCATTTTTTCAGGTTAATGGTTTCTGAATTCTGCACCTTTTAAACCAAAATGAGAGCCCAAAACTTCAAAACGGAATGGAATTTGATTTTTTTTTTGATATCATCTTTTTCACCATAAAATGTACCTTGACCGCAATTTGAACAAAATCTGGTTGGTTCCACAACTTGGTATTTTGGTATGCAATGACCCATATGAACAAAATGAGAGAATAATTTGACTCGTTTTGTTTGATTAACAACAGGAATCATTCAGTTCACAAATATCAGGCACCAATTCATTGGGAAACTGTACATCAGGCACACTGCCATCTGTTGCCACCACTCCAGATTCATTCATCGCTGCAATACCAACTACAGCAGCAAAAGCATCAGTAACAACAGCATCAGCAACTATAGCATCAGCAACAGCAGCAGCAGCAACAGCAGCAACAACAGCAACTGGGCCTTCTGCACCTAATTCATCTACCATGTCTACAAGAACAACACCACACCTTGCACCCTCATCTTCTGAAAGAGCTCGTGCGCAGGAGATGAGGAGAATGATGCTTCAAGAGGAGATCATTAAATGTGAATATATGAAATTAGAGGTACAAAAGGAAACCTTGAAGGTTCAAAAGGGAATATTGACTGCCTTGCAGTCACTAACGGCAGCATCACTCTTTCACTCAATGCAAGGCGAATAATGTGACATTTATGCACACTATTGTATAGTCCATTTCTCTACCTCCATGCAGTGATGTCATAATTTTGACGCAGCTTTTGCGCACGTGTCTAGATATACCGTCTTTGTGAGCGCGTGTAAGAATGCCTTAAAGGGATTAGCAGCGATTTGCTAATCCAAAACATTAAAAAAAATCATCAAAATTCATATTTTTGTATTTTTGTTACTGGCATGGATATGCAAACATAACCTGCAAGTGGTTGGTTTGATATTGTGCACCATGATCAATACAGTTTGACCTCAAACACAAACATTATTGATCTTATTGTTTATTCTGTGCTAGCGTTAAAGCACAATCAGCTGTTTATTGTAGATTTTGAGACGTCATTGCTGTATGTCTATTTGCGGGAGACGGTATGACAAATATCCTAAAATACTTCATTTTTTTTTACTTTTTGGTGGTTTGTTTCTACATTAAAGCAGTTAAATGGAATTGTACACACTTATCCCTGATTATAAGTTAAAACAAATGCATTTCCACATTCTTCGATTCTCTCGCAATATCGCTGCCAATCCCTTTAAGCCAGCGTGCGCGGTTTACTGGTGCGCCCGTCAAATCTCGCGCCGATGTCACTGCACGGAGGTAGGGAAATGGAGTATATACTCTGTCCAACTCGAAGTATGAAGTAACAACACGGGCGTATACATTGTACTTTCAGCGCGCGCATAGGCAAAGCACAATCGCACTGCAACTGAAAGGCGGCACTGGGTATACGCTAGAGCCCTGCGGGGCAAAATTTTTCACCCCGAGCCCGGACTACCCTGTTGCATCTGTCCCCGACCCGACGCGATAATTTAACGACAAACCTGCCCGACCCCGACCGGCTAGCTTTTTTCATGGACCGGACCGCCTCTTTTATAGAAAGGACCGGATGCTCAGGTCACACAGCTGTTTGACCCCATGCAAATTGTCTCTTTTATTTTTAGAGCAATTTTAAACAATGGCGACACAATTTTGACAACTAATATAAGTAGGGACATGCAAGAGCTATTACCACCGCAAAAATCAGAAAAATCCATTGCGGGAATCTTGCCATATAGGCCTACAAAGGTCATGATTTGTATGTTATAGCGCCCTCTATATGCCTATTTCCCATAGAAAGACGTGTAAAACTAGATTTTGTGAAAAAATCATATTTGCCCGCAATGAAATTTAATCAAATTTACACAGGATGTATACTGGTATAAATACTCCAAATCAGTTGTCAAAAGTGTGTCGTCGTTGATATTTTTTGTTTTATTCTCGTTTTGTCATAATAAATGAGACTGTCAAACAGCTGTGGTCAATTCCCCGGTAGAGCAAGTCCGGGTAAACTGTGAAGTTGTGAACTTTAAAACATGAATTTTCAGATTCAATTGCCGTGGTGTTACCGCGTTACTTGGTATTTACGTTATGTTAAAAAACTTGCGTCGTTGCCATTCTTGGTCAGATTTTTACTTTTCCAAAATATAAAAATTGACAAAAATCTTGTTGTAAATGTTAGGACTATATCAGTGAATGCGAAATGTGATGTGACGGATGACCTTATTGTTTTCATAATGAAATAAAACAAGGTGCAGTTGTCGTGAAAAGCGCACTATATAATCGCTGTCACACGATTTGAAATTAGTCGGGAAGTATGCGCCTGTCCCGGGGGGGTCTCACATTGGAATGAAGTATGGGTATGTGCCACATATAAGACCCTCATTTTCAGGCTCTTTTTCAGTTCCAGAGACCCCCATTTTAGGACCATTTCAGTTCCAGAGACCTACTTTTCATGTCCAAAGCCATTTCCTACCAAATTTTCTTCGAAAAACCTCAAAAGTAGCTTGAAATTGAGCTTATTTTCTGAAATTTTTGGTAAACCTAGTTCCGGAGACCCAATTTTTCAGGGCCTCAAATCAGATCCGGAGCCTCAATTTTTGAAATCTGGGAGGCACATACCTACTGTGTACTTCCGTGTATAAGGTATACGGGGATGTGCTGCCCTAATGGGTTAGTTTTTCACAGAAAATCCCTAGACATGGGTCCATTTTTCAAGCCAAAATCCCTAGCGGATAGGTCTATGGGTCGTTTTATCGAAACAGTCCTAAGATATGGGTCCATTTTTCCAAAAATGGTCTAAACAGAAAAAGCCTCAGAAATGGGTCCTGATTTGAGAAAAAATTCCAAAAATGTGTAAAATCAGCCATTTTTCAAAGTACAAAATCCTTAAGAAAATGGTTATGGGTTTCAGAGCTCTGGCGGCACACCCCTGTCAATTTGTAATTCGATTACTCCCCCCCCCCCCGATACAATCTCACTATTCATTTTCTAAATTCCTATTTCTGGAATCTGTACAGCCTTCTACTCTAATGCAAGTTGTTGCGTCATACTTAGCAGCAACCAAGCAACCTGTGTCAAATATTGACAGCAATTCTGTAGACCACAGATTGCCCGGCCAACGAGCTATTTACGTAACAACTTGCGTAGCGTATTAAATGCTACGCTAAAAAGTCACCAACCATCGGTTGAAAGCAGATCATGCAGTGTATGCGTTTTTAAGTGTCTGTGTTAAAAGGATGAAACCAGGACAATCCCAGATATACATTTTCATAAATGTTGCTCTGATTTTTTAACAGGCATGATATTTCCCGGACCGAAAACCACATAGCCCTGGAGCTAACAGACCCGTCCAAATTATCCCCGGACCGGACCGGTAATAATGTGCTAAAATGCACCCCGACCCGTTTTCAGTCCGGTCGGGTCCAGGGAATTTCGGGGATACGGGGTGCCCCGCAGGGCTCTAGTATACGCCGTGTCGTCACTTCATACTTCAGAAAAGTATAGATGAAGGTGCAGAGAGTTCAGTCTTTGACTGTTGTTGTTGCTGTTGTTGTTTGGCTGTTGTTTTAAATGAATATTAAAGACACTATCAGTGATTTATCCGAAAGAACAAAAATTTTGCAGGAATAGCTTAAAAGTGAAGGATAAGCCTGTAGAATGCTCATAAGTTACTTTTTCCAAATGAATTGACAGAAAGGAAGAAATGACAGTGTTCAAAAATATGAATCTCCATTCAATTTTGTGTTGTAGTAAGTGTCCATACAGACACTAATGACTAAAATATCCAGTTTTGTCCTTATTAGGTTTCATCTGTTCCCAGTGGCGTAGCCAGGTGGGGGAAAAGGGGGCAGAGTGCCCCCTCTGAAAACTTTTTTGAGGGGAAATCGGGAAATAAAACATTGATATTTATGTTATATCAGCCCTTTTTCGGACTCTTTCGCCCTGCGACCGGGAAATTTTTGCTTGTGGTCGGGACATTTGTTGCACCTACCGGGAAATTGCCCCCTCAGAACCACCGGGCTGGCTAGGCGCCTGTCTGGTCCTATCATTTGTTGGCAAAAAAAAAGGATACCTATACTTGTAACAGACATCCAAAACTGTGATTTTTGATGATTTGTTCAATTTTCTGATTTAGAAAATCACTGATAGTGCCTTTAATAAGACTGCCTAACTGGCTAATACTCAATTGTTGTTTCATAATGGCCACAACTTTTGAAATGACCCAATTTTATTGGTCAAAGTTCAATGTATAAATTACATTTTGGACATTTTCAAATGTACTGAGATGATTGAAATGTGTGTTTCATGTTGTGATTTCACAAGAATTGAAACAAACTTGAACCAGTTCATTTTGCAATTTATGCAGATTTTTTTAACAGAAAGGAATCTAATTAAAGGACATTTCTGATTCTGGCATGTGTTTTTTTAATGAAAATGAAGTATTTGAGATAGTCAAACCCACAAAGTTTTGATGTGAGGTGTTCTTAAAAAACTTCAGGTGCTCCTGACATAATAGTGACATTGCTTTGTGGCCAAACCATTGCAAGCCATGACAACTAGAACTGGTTCAATTGGCTCATTAAGCTATTAGCAGTAGATCACTCTGCTTCCACTCTTATACCTATAAGTGTCTGGCCAACCACAAATTGGGAACGGTTTACTTTTCAAGTATTAACCGTCAGGTTGTGGCCAAACAAAGTGGTTTTTTTTTTGTCTTAGCTGGTGAATTATCGCCTATCTTATTTGAAGAAGATATGATTGAACAAATATGGAATATCTAGAGTAAATGGAAACTTGTGGATTCATGGCCTACTGCATCATTGATGTGCAGACTTTAATAGCAATAAGAAGTTTATATTTTTGTGTGTGCCACGTCTCATATAAATTTCAAATCACTTCCATATATGTAACAAGCAACTTACTTGAACGTCGTCACATCAAGGTTTGACTTTCATGCAATAAAAGCTTAACCTCACATTGTGTGTGTGTGTGTGTGCAGGTGCAGGTGCATGTTTTTGCACGTGTGTGAGGGTGAGAAAAAGCAGGAGGAAGAAAAAGAATATAAGTGGGAGAAAGGAGGATGAAGTGGGAATGAGATGGAGAAGGGGAGTGATGGGGAGAATTAAGAGATAGGGACTCAGGAAAGTAAGGGAAATGAAAGAGTTGAAGAGAAGTGTTGGGGAGAGGGAGGGAGAGAAGAGACATGGAGAGGGAGGGAGAAAGGTGGGAGAGGGAGGGAGTGAGTGGGTGACACCTGGGGAGTGACAGGGAGACTGGGAGGAAAGACAAAGGGATTTCAGGTTAGAGAGAGAGAGAGAAGGGAGGGAGGAGAGAGAGAGAGGAGGGAGGGAGGAGAGAGAGGAAAGAGAGAGAAAGGAAAGAGTGAAAGAAAGGTGTGAGGGAGAGAAAGGAATAGGAGGAGAAAGGAAAGCGGCAGGAGGAGAAAGGAAAGCGGCAGGAGGAAGAATACTGGGGGAGAGGAGACACGCAAGGGAGAGATATGACGAGGAGATTGAATGGGGAGGAGGAAGGGAGAGACAAAAATGAGAGGGAGAGAGATAAAAATATAGACACACACCCACACATATACACACAATGCACAATATAAGCAACAAGATGCACAATCTTTGGAAATACTGTATTAAACTTCCAAAGGTTATCAGTTTAAATCCCATCAATCCCAATGAGTGACAGGGTGCACATTGTTGTTTATCAAATCCATTGCTATAATCAGTAGACTGGGTCAGAAGAACCGGTGACCCAAGGCCCATATGGGGTGTTCACAGATTTGGGACAAAGGTCACATGGGCCGATTGAAGGGGGATTCTTTAAAAATTTATTAACTCCTCCTTGTGCCACAAATCAATTGTTATAATCACCAGACTTGGTCAGAAGAACCGCTGACCAAAAGCCCATATTAATGACCTGCTGAACTGCAGTACCATTGGTGCTCTTGTTCATTTCATGTAGTAAAGATTTTTGTGTAGTATATCAGTACCAATATTGCATGAGGATACCGTACGTACATGGTGTGTATAGAAAACTCCGGATCCAGAATTTTAGAAAATTGTGACTTTCCATATGAATGACATCAATTTGAGTTTAACCCTCTCACCTAAGCATAATGCAAAACACATGATTTGTTTGAAAATTGAGGGGGTATCCTCGGAAAATTTGAGTCAGTCTTTAAGGTGGTTAAACACAATGAAACACAATTTTATACACACATGTACGGTATACTCATGCAATATTGGTACTGATATACTATTACTATACTCTCTGCCAGAATTGTTCAGAGTTATTTACCGTGCACCGAGGGTGACGTGCGTCAACACGGAAGTGAATGCGATTGGCTTGTTTGAGTAGGTTGGCCTCCCCATTGGTCAATCACGCATGAGGCTACCCATTGTCTCTGCCCCTTTTATGCAGATATTGCAGCGCGCGCGTTGCTGACCTCTGAACAATTCTGACAGCAACTTTACACATTAATCTTTACTACATAAAATGATTGTTAAACACAATGAGTTAAGCATATACATACTTTGATAAACCTAAAAGACTAAATTGTTGTTTTCTATTGCATGGTAATTTATCACAGAAGATGCAAATGGTTGCAATTTTAAGCAATATTTATTGTTATATTCTAGTAAAACAATATAAAAAAAATGGTTCACTGTATAAACCCACAGTACATTGGGTCCATTGAATCAAAAATGTACAAAAATGAATTTTGTCTATTTAATAAGAATTTTAGTCACATTTATGGACACATTTTAGTCACATTTATGGCACTGCAGTAATCTTTTACATCAAATGCTGTTTTGACCTGATAATGCTCTGGAGCTAAAATTGCTGTTGGGTTCCTTAATGCTGATAGAATTCTTTTTAAATATATGATTTGGACAACTGTCAATTGTAGCACTTGGTTGATCTAGTTTCATGTCCTTTGTTTCATGCCACATGGAACAGCAAGTGAGCAACAAATGTGTACATAACAATCCTTACAAATGAAACCAACACTGAATTTTGAACATTCCATTGCTGCCCACTAGTAGCCCCGGATAACTTTAACAGAGAACAGGCAGGCAAGTCTTGAAACTGCCCAAGTGGGTGAATACATTTGACCACATTTTTTGCATTTCTGTAGGCTTTACAGGTAGTTATTAAGACCCAATTTCCATTTTGTACATTTCTCTGAAAGAGTATATCAACTCTATCATATTTTAAGACACAGAATGAAAAAGTTGTACATAATACTTATAATTTCTCCCTATATGAAAGTTTTTCTGATATTGTCATATAATCAACATAAATTTATATAATTGATTTTAACTATTGTTAAATATTTTACCTAACTTACATTTAAATATAAAATTCACCTCTTAACAATATTGTGAATGTTTTATTGCTGTATAGCTCATGGTTTGGCCCAATAAATTTGCAAGTGGTTTTAAAATTATATTGGTCACATTGAATTCTTTCAACACTTGTGGTTTTTAGGGACCCACTCTACAAAACCAGGAACAAGATGCAGTGAACTTATTCCTCATTTGATTATAGCCATCAAATATCTAAATCCCCATTCTGCATCTTTAAGGTGGCAACAATGGATTTCAATCACAGGCATTCCCTAAAAAAAGGGAAATTTATTTGGGGGCACATGTGTAAAGCTTTGTGTGTCAAATATCCACATCTGAAAACGATTAAGGTGAGACTGTTTCTTTTTATTCAAAATTGTGAGATTTCTATTTCCTACAGGAGAAATATGAAATTCAGCCATGTTTTCTATTGTAATATAAGCATATAGAAAAATCACCCTTATTTTCATTATTTTTTATTTCTTAATCAAATTTAAAGGTAGAGAATGTATTGATTCTAATCCTAGATGGAATCGCTACATTTGGCAGAAAAATATGGTTGACTTGTGAATTCTCTTGTTGCACCTTTAACAATAAAAGCAAGTATGATTTAGTTCCTTTTAGCTGACCAATCCAGTAGCGCCAATGTTTGGCTTTAAAAATTTTGACTGACAAAAAAAAAAGGCTGTATCCCACATATGACGCTTTTGCTTAGGTATTGTTGCTTTTATTGCAAAGGCAAGGATACAATACTGGGCCAAAGTAAGACAAGAGTAAGACTCTGAGGGAGTGTTATGACGTCTCGTGGAAGCCTAAGGTCATAAATACTTTCAAACACAAATAAATGAGCCTGTGCACAGTTGATTGAATTTTATAAAAACAGATTTTAATGATTTGTCTTGGTTCAAGAATTTGGATGTGTCCAAAATTACATTAAATCAAAATTACACAATTACACAATTACACACAATTTATAATGATACTTAATGTTCAAAAGAGGCGTTGCAGTTCAACGATGATATGTCTTCCCAGCGAAGACCTCCAAAAAATGACAGCCCACAGTTCATACAAAACTACTCAGGGGTAATATATTCCAAGGGAATCTTCTCCGTCCTGAAGGTAAATCTTGTCAGCGGTTCAAAGACGACAAGGTTAAATTAAGGCCCTCTCGACGATAATACATCCACAGTATATTAGTCAAGATAATCACCACGCTTCTATATGTCCACAATTTGGAATCCTACTTTGATTCCCAGCACCTTCGGCTTCAAAGGACGACAGTAGAATAATTACAGCCAACTCTGCTCACATGGAATTTATAAATCCTGGCATTGTGTGGAGCATATATCTACCATATTGTAGATAAAAAAATAGCTAGAACCATACTGCATAGGATGATTGCAAATGATGAAATCGAGACTGAGCTCTCAAATCTCAAATTATTATACGAACTTCACAAAATCCCGCTTAAAAATAGACATTACAAACATAACAGCCTCAGGCATAAACATAACCTGAATCACATCACTTTCCATAGATAACTTATGGGGAAAATTTCCCTGATCTTACAATGTTTGGATCAAAGCATTAAAAGGATTGAACTCAGTGTTTATAATGTTACATTTCTGGGGAATTCCCACTTCCCTTAGTGGGTAATCTTAAACGAGTGCACGTAGGCAAAAAAACTAGGGGGATTTCCCCTTTCTATCTCTTTATAGTACAAAGTATTTTTCCGTGAGAAATCTTTTCTCAAAAAAATGAGAAAATAATATTTTTAAAAAAGGAATAATCATGCAAAAATGGAGGCCATATAACAGGAGTCTGAAATTAGATGCTAATTGCAGCTAAGTTTGCACTGCCCATATTTACATGATAGGCTAATTAAAATACTTCAAATGACATGTTTGTATGATGTCTTATTCTTCACTTATTTGCAGTGTTGGCTTGAAGTGTCCGTATGTTTCAAGGAAAAATAAGATGCCAAAACAGTATTTATGTACCAAATTTGTTTTTAAATAATGTAATTTCAATAAATTTGTAAAGGTTAGTTGGAATACAACATTAACATATTTTAACACTTCTTTTTCCTTGTATTGTGATGGTGATCCAAGTTATTTTAAAGGGTGCAAAGTGCATGTAGTTTCAAAGACACCAAAATCAGGCGAATTGGTGTCTTTTGAACTAACAGGACACTTTATAATAAGACCGGTCAACCATTGCAAAATTATAATATAAACGATATGTTAATGTTGTAATTTTAAACATGTTCGTAGCAAATTTTCAGACACAAACTGACAGCATTTAATGACATGCACATAAATCGCCACTGATTTTGGTGTCTTTTTAAAACTAACGTAACACTTGGAAGCCAAAAAACTGCATGATAGTGGAAGGCTACGCCAGCCTACATGGGTTCGGTTGGGATGAATTTAAAAAAGTGAGGCATAACAAAAAAAAATAAAGTTTCTTATTGAATTTGGAATTGAAAAAGGGGTTGGTTGTCAATGCGAATGTTCGGTGTGCGGCAAGGTTTGAAGGAGTAGGTCATATTCTATTAAGTGTACAAAAATAGTGGGGTCATCAAGTTTGTTTCCCACAGAAAAATTGTCCCTTTTGTTATATGCAAAAAAGTTTAAAAATATGGGTTTGATTACATTGGTTAACCATAAAAAACTACCAAACTTTAAAACTCATTTTTAACACTTGAGATAAATATGAGTTTTCTCATTAAATTTTTTTGGTTGATGATGGGAATCGGAGTTTACTCTCAGTTGGGAGTCCCCAAGTGCCCAAAGAAAGTAGAATGAAATTGGTGGACCAGTTGGAAGCTCATGTAAAGTATATTGAGGTTGTGAATAGTCCTAAAATATTGCAAAGGTGCATGGAATATTCCATGCCATGCACCTAAAAATTCAAACAAAGAAATGATTAATGATGTCTGCCCTGACAGCTACTCCATGCATGTCATCATCACCAGCTCCTGGTTCATCTGGCTCTAATGGAACAGCCTGGTCTTTGTGAGCATCAAGGTGTGGTTCTTTCAGATCTTTACTAATGTTGAACAGGACACAACAGGCTACAATGATGTCACAGGCTCTGGTGGGTTCTATCTGAAGACCATGTCCCAGCAAACATCTGAATTTGTTTTTGATCTGTCCATTGACTTGCTCCATTAGGTTTCTGGTTGTTGTTTGAGCTCTGGAAGAAGGAATCAATATATAGGTTTTTTTTAAATGCAAAAGCCAATATATTAATTTTCCCAATTTGAGAAATGAGTGAACAAAGTTTGAAATACATGTAGAACAAACTGCAAATAGTGACTTCACAAAGTTGCCCTTTGCCTATTACAGTTCTATAAATAAAGTGTGGCCAGTGTGGAACACTTGGCATGCACTTAGCAATGCGGTATATGTACATGCATATTAACGATGCTCTGTAAATGCCCGGGGGGCCACTTGTATTCAAAGGTGGATATGATGCGTGAACAAGAAAATGCGTAAAAAGGGTGTCTTTTTTCCAACAGGTGATGTACGCGCGTACATCGTTTAGGTTGTCAAAACAGCAAAATATGGAAAAAAGGGTATGTTTTTTCTTAACCCTGAAATTGTCATGTTATATCTCATTAAGCAGGGATCAAAATCATCCAAAATATTGTAATCGGAACTTGGGAAGTAAAGCAAAGCAAGATAATAAAGGGTATATTTACGATTCAACGCACTGCGTACTTGGTAAGGGTATCATAAACAGATAAAAATACTTGTTTAGGGTATGTTTTAGCTTGTTTAGTCGGTGAAAATACGTGTTTAGGGTGCATTTTGAAAGTCCATGTTTACGCATCATATCCACCTTTGAATACAAGTGGCCCCCGGGTGTAAATGAGATGCAAACAGGTACGCTGTGTGCTTTATGTACGCGGCAGGTACGCTGACCATGATTCTTCTGCGGATACCAGTATACAAATATTGACTGCTTATGAGAGAAATGGTGCACCCAAAGTGACTGGAGACCGTGGAAAAAAGGTCGAGGTCGAGGGAAATAGTAGACCCACGGTCTCCAGTCACCAAGGGGAGGTATTTTGTACCATTTCACAAATATAGAGCCGTCAATATTTGTTTTATAACAACTAAAATATTTCTGTC
Source organism: Ophioderma brevispina (assembly GCA_023653785.1). Lineage (NCBI taxonomy): Eukaryota > Metazoa > Echinodermata > Ophiuroidea > Amphilepidida > Ophiodermatidae > Ophioderma > Ophioderma brevispina. The sequence continues at coordinate 66,757 of JAMKCH010012859.1, forward strand.
ATTTGAAAAACTTGCTGCTGCCACCGCAACTCAAGGGTACTAGGCTAGTCAAGCAGGCTTAGTTTAGTCATGGTTCAATCCAATCACGGCTCTCTCCCACAAATTTCTCGAACTGTCCTAGACATTTTTTTACGGTATGCACTATCTTCAGCATCAAGATTTCTCCATTTTGAGTCAAAAATTCAGCGGAAATTTCCCAGCGGTGAAATGTAAACATGCAAATACCGAGCAGAAGATATGATAGATGCAGTGTCAGTGGTCGGGTCGCTGATCGGGTGAGATCAATTGCCGTGAGGAACGGGTGATGCAAGATACCAATGCAGGGGAAAAAGTTCCCATAAAAATGAACTTCTCCGTGATGGGGGAAATAGTAGCGTTTTATCGGAACTTTGTTCCCCTCCTGTGAAATTTTGGGGAACTAGTCTCAAATATTTTATATCATGTGATATATTATCCCCCAATCAAATGACAGATATATTTTTGTGTTATATAATACTTTTTACAGTCATGTAACTCAATAAATAACTAGCATGACAAAGCAAGTGTAAAGTCATATTGAGTTGGTTTCAAGACTATTGATTAAAGCATGTTGTCCTTCATTGGAATATGCATTTTCCATTGATGCCAACTCGCTAAGCAAATAACACAAATCATATAGCCAAGTCGACTTGAACTTGAACTGACCCAATGTGACTTTACACTTGTTTCACCATGCTAGGTTACAGTTATTCCTTATAAGACATGGGGCAAAACTCTCCAATGTTTTATTCAGTTGTGATTAGTTTTCATTTTACATATAAAGGCAAACATGTCCAAGCAGCACAAGTTAAAGGTCCATGGCCCGATCACAAATAGCCTCGTCCCCAGAACCCCAGATTTTACTGGAAGTGGTCAAAATTTTGGTGTCTACAGAAAGCTACTATTTTTCTCATTTACCCTGTGAAATCTTAGGACTAAATGATATTTGGTTAGGAAGTTATGATCGAAAATGTACTCCATTTTGGTCGACCAATATTAATTTTACACAGTACACTATGGGGGGCCCACAAAATCACGTTTCTAGCTCTTACATCAAAACAGGTTGAAATATCGCCGTGAAACTTTACAGATGGAGTTTTGGGGTGAAGGCAAGTCTATCAAGATGAAAACTTGATATACTTAAATCGGACCATCCACCTTTATACATGCATGTTATGTGCTAATTGATAAATTACCTTATATGTTTCAATGCTGCTTATTATTCATTGGCTCAGGAAGATTTCCATGATTGGGTGGCCCACTTGAAGGGTAATCGAAGGGGTAATCGTTGCCGTATGCCTCCGCGGAGTGCCGAGGAGGGGGTGCAGGAGGAATAACGTTTTGGTATTTCATATGTTTTGTTTGGTAAAAAAGTGTTAAGGTTATTGGGGGACTCGAGGGTATTCGAGCCCCCCCCCCCACCAATATTATTTTCAGCCAAGGCTTACTAATGGTACAGGGCGAGTTATAAAAAATGAACCCAGATTGTGTTCGCATTTTGAATTTTAATAATATAACTTATGTGGTATATTAGAAAGCCTTGTTTCATGATCTTGGTTGGCTGCACGATACATTCCAATTGGCAAAGTCATAGGCCAGCACAGTCTTTTGAATCACGGATTCCCATTCGAATGTACAGGCATGCCAACTCTAAAACAAATGGACTCTCCAAAATGATGATAAGACTTAAAACCTTTAGAAAACCGGGATTACTACAAAATAAATCATTAAACATCAATTTCAGTCTGAAATGCATGATTTTTACCACCTTTCAGAGTTCTTGTATTGGGGTTGGCCATGCATAAACGGTTGTTTTTTTCCATGGTCAAGTAGACGTATTGACCAATCGCGTACGCCGATACATCGAGGTATACATGAACTGTTTTTTTAAGAAGTGATGAGGATGTAGAAAAGTTAAGCACAGCATTGATAGTAAATTATGACTGAATTTTGTGGGGTTAATGCGTCACTTTTATTTCTGCAATCAATAAAGAGCCCAAATTTCTTCTGGAAACTCATTTTAATGTGAATAGTGTACAGAGCGCAAAAACCGACTACTGATTCAAACAATTTTAGTTGGTCTATACCTAACGGAAACAAATGATATTTGCAGCTATTAAAGATAATAACCAAGCTTTCAGATGTTTGAATATGGTTAATTGTACATTCAAAATGATGGACACAATCAGGGTCAATTTTTGACTAGCCTTGTATAACAATAAACTGTGGGAAACATTTTGTCAAGGGGGCTGCAGATTAGCTTAATTTTAAATGAAGTAAGCGTTTCATTATGAAGTCCTATGGCAAATTCATTATGAAGTCCTATGGCAAATTCATTTTGAAGGCCTAGGCCTGCATAGTAGCAAATAGGCCTGGCTCTATACATTACATAACTATAATTGTAAAACATCTACCTGTTGTAGGCTGCTTCTGCTGGTGTCGCAGGGTTTGGGATGGGGGTCATCAACCAGGGTTTCAAGGGGTACCCCGAATCCCCAAGCAAAAATCCTGAAGGTCGCCATTGTCAAAATGTGACCTAATAGGATGTTTGCAGGATCCTGCTATCGTGGGTGCTTCCTGGCCACTCCTGGCCCAACACATTAGTGATTTTCAAGTTTGCATTGCAAAACTAACTGCACATTGATGGCATGATTGCCTTGCGGACAACGTAGACGTATTCATGGACTCCATATTTGCAGCCATGCAAACCGACAAGAGTACCGTCCACAGCACCAACTACCCGTGGAAACCCTGCAACTGCAAAAAAATCTTGTTGGGTCTCTGTACTCAGCGCGATTGCTGGAAAGTGATGACCTTGTTTCTTAGACGACACAGTGCCTTGGTCACTCGGCTACTCGTGAGGCGTGGCCCTTGACGATTGGGTGAGGGTGGCAGTCCATAGCATCGCTGAGAAGACCACGAGAAAAAAATCTCAATGCTCACAAAGTCTGCACAAGCTTGCTGCAAAGCATGGTTCTTTGTGTTGGGTGGTAGGTCAGCTTCAAGGCGGTTGATGATGTTCATGCACCCAAGCCTGGTGACTGTACTTATTATACATTTCCATATCATCATAAAACTCAAATGGGTTGCCCCGAGCTCTAAAAAAAATACCCTTTCTCACGGAGAGCTCGGTTATTTTCCTATATGGAGCGAAATACCAAGCTCATAGCCATATTGAGTGCAGTTGATCTAGTTAAGGTTACTTAGAATGTGATTTGATTGATTTAATTTCCCACAATTTTCATGTGATACTTACGCTTGATTTTTTTAAAACTTACGCTCGATTTGAATCATCACTTAAAATTACGCTTGATCCAACTAGTCTTTACGATTGATATCAAGCGTATGTTGTGTGACCGTCAGAAAGATTATCTTTAAAGTTATCGCTTGGAATCGAGAGAGTTACGCATAATAAATCAAACTTAAGCGCGATCTTAAGTCTTTGTGAAACGGGCCCCAGGTGAATATGGACTTTTGACTCTGAAACTTTGATGGCAGGCCAATTCATGAATTAGGGCGCTTCAAAAGTACGTTTAACTAACAATTATTGAATTCGTGAACCTTGCTTTGATTTCAGGTGTTTGCGCGTGCATTATGCATAGGACTCAGTGTTGGAGCGGTGCCGGACTCCAGAGTCCGAGTGACCGAGTCCAAGTCGAGTCCGAGTCCATCGGGCCTGAATCCGATCACGAGGTCTGAGTCTTAGTTCCTGAGTCCATTGGACCTGAGTCCGAATCCGAAGTGCCAGCAGGTCTGAGTCCGAGTCCAGTGAGTCCTAGTCCAAGTCCAGAAATGTGGGCTTTCAGTCTCTTTAACTAATTTAACGCCATATAGTGTTAGTTTAAACATTATAGTGGGTATTGAAAATTCTTGACAGAGTTTATGCACACCTCATGTAAGCGAAACAAGTGCATCCAATGAATTACTTTGGACCAATTACGCATCTAGAAACGGGTGCAACATTCCTCCTGACTCGCGCAGACCATTCATGCTCGTTTTTCGTACCTGTCCAACAAAATAATCAGACTGTAGTTACTTTTTCAAATACCATTTATTTATGTCTAAAATGTCATTACCCGTTAGCTGATCACTCGTCAAATTACCAGAAAATAATTTCATCAAGTCTATTTAGTCAAAACATTTAATTTAAATATATCATAATCTCTTCAATTTCAAGCCTTTTTTGAAAATTCCAGTATCTAATAGCTCTAGTTTCATGCTAACCTATGTGCGGCTTAATATACGTGCGCCCTAAGTGGCCATTACGCGATTATTTTCACATGCAAATATCTTATGTACGAATCTAGACGCATCACCCCCGCAGCCCCGCGCAAGTGGCTTGTAAGCTGCTAGAAACCCTACCACGGGGATCGTCTTGCTCATTCAGTCGACGGAAGGGATTGAGCGGCTGACGATGTTTTCATGTTGTAGACTTATGGACCCCAATCTTTTTCACATTCATGCTGGGGGACAATTGATATTATTATTAAAGAACAATAACAGATGTTGAATCTTAAAAGCGAATTTGTATTATGGAAAATAACAGCCAAATTTTTGGAAAAAAAAAAATAAAGATTTATGAAGTCACGCCTTGTTGGTGTTATATTTTGCTTCAGGGGGACCTTCAGGGAAAAATGACGTACGTATCCCTACATTGGAAAAAAACAAACGATATCGTCATCAGTACTCGCGGTTTTTGGAATCAGTGGGAAAAGCGTAAATTTTGTACTGTTTAGACAGAATACACGGTGTCGACTTTTGGAAAAAAAAATAATAGCACTTTGCGGAAGAAGGTCATGTACAGACATTGAGTTACATAGTCGGATTTATATATATCGGTCGCCACGAAGAGCAAACTGATATCTGAGACCTGACACGTGAACTGGTACCTGACACGTGTGACACCAAACTATTAATCTCGTTACCGTTTATAACTACAATACGCCAAAGGCAAGCAAGCATTCTGTATCTCTGTTGTCACAACGTAAACGATCAAGAGTGGACTATAATGTGGTCTGTTACAGGGTAGGGTGGGACACGATTTGCTCGATGTGGGCATTGGGGGATTCCAAAAACGGTTAATTTGTGAAAACTGCTAATGCATTATTTACTATGGCAGTCTAATTTTGTTACATGACATGATTTTTAAAAATTCATATCTTAAACATTTGTTCAAAAGACTCTTAGTTAATTATCATGATAAATTAGAAAAAAAATTGAAAGTTCACATCAATCATTGCTTCTGTTTAAAATTTACCTGTGCATAACTCAAAATCTCCAGAAACTTCCCCTGCAAAATTAATCTCTATCAAAACATTAATACCGTTGAACATACGCGCCATGGCTACAGAGATGGCTCTGAGCCATGCGAACAGTACCACTCTAATTCAAAAACAGCCGTTATAATTATTTATACACCCAAAAACCATTGCACTCCTGGATTAGCTCTAGTAAGTTCATACAAAAATTAAGGTTGTTTGGGGAGTAGAAGGCCACCCATGGCCAAATACATGGTATGACAGTTATTCAGTTCACCTCGTGGACTGCGTATGCAGCCCTGATTATGAAACTATATGTAGCTGTGCGAAGTTTGTGAGGCTGGCCTGAGGACTTACACTGAAGGATTAAGATGTACGTAGAATGAACACGCGAGAATGAAAACTGCGAGGGAGTTAGGGATGAGGAAGAGGCGGATATAAATTACTAACAATCAAGCCTATATGGAAGAAAGGTGAAAAAGAAAATACCTTGAAAAGGAAACATTAAAAATTATGTGAAATAATGTGAAATTGATATCATAATAACTATATAAGATGCAAAATTAAAAATAAAGCATGTTTGTGCAGGCTAGCTCACACAGTTTTAATATTTTTTGAGTAAGTTGAAAATTTCTTTATCGGACTCAGCCGGACTCATTTTTGATGTCCGAAAATGAGTCCGAGTCCACGTGGGGTGACGTCAAGTCCGAGTCCAGCAGGTTAGAGTCCGAGTCCATGGGGTTGAGTCTGAGTCCAGCAGGGCTGAGTCCGAGTCCGAGTCAGAGTCCATCAGCGTTGAGTCCGAGGCCGAGTCCAAGTCCGGACTCGGACTCAATCGATGAGTCCGCAGTCGAGTCGGACTCGCTCCAACTCTGGCATAGGTATATAAATGTATCGTCGAAATACCGATGCTTTTAATAGACTGGTACTGTCTGTTTTTTATTCATTTTGTATGAACAAAAGAATCCTAAAGGCTCTCCTGTGGTAATGCAGTCCATTCAAGTCAATGCCGTGTCACTCCTTGGATATATCTCTTATTTGTATTGCAAAAATTCAGTAAATAACGGTTCGGATTTGATCCTGTTGACAAAGTTGGCATTATTCGTTTACCTACCAGTTGGCGGACAATATGGATCGGAATCATATCCTCTCCGACAGTTTACTACATACAAAGTGGAGTCAATGGACAAAAAACCTTCCATTAAAACGGTAATAGCGATGTTGCGGCTCCGTCGTACGCGACTCATCAATATGCTTCTTTTGAGGCGCAGCAGCTACTTGAAAAGAAAGCCTATTGGATGAGTACCGTACGACGGGAACCGCAACATCGTACTTACTAATGGTACCAAACAAAGAGTTCTATATTTAAAAAGGGGGGGGGGATAGAGAGGAAAACGTTACGTAATCTTTATAAATTCACCGTCTCGCATGTTTTGCCGACCACAAAGAAAAAACATAGAGTACCAACATAGAAAGCAATGGCTGCTCCGCATCTTCAACATACTGTGGGTGCGCTTTGAATATCCACTAATCGGTAGTGATACCAATTAATGTATGTGTTAGAGGTGCCAGGGTAAAATAGTGACCTGCGATCATGTGCTTTCAGATACTCTGTTTCTCATATGCAATGCGCGATTAGGTGAAAAGAGTATTCATTGAGGCGGTTTATTAAATCAAGACAACTGATGTTGCTTCATTTCATTCGTTGTGTGGCCATGGAGTAGGACAAAATTTAACCACCCAATAGCACCCAACATCAACAACTGGATATTTTGGCGGATTGTTTGTATCGAATGGAAATTATGTGTGTATACAACACCCAAACTGATAATTATTCCGTGCAATTTCTTCAAAATGTCAGCGCCAGCACGGACGACTGGTTTTGAATGCGTTTCAACCCCTTGGGTCCAAAACAATGATCTCTATACAATGATTGGCTACACAACAGTAATTGAAAATTATATGAATGGAGCAACGGGCGGATATCTTGGTCTACCGAACATAGCATTCACAGAGACGCCTGTTTAAACAGAAGTTGTATCCCGGAGGTAAAGAAAATGAGTGTCCCCATAAGAGAGTGTCCTAGCTACCATAGAACAAGTACGGAATAAAAAACCGTGATTTTGTAGACGAGGTCATTTGGATACAGTGCTGAAACAAAGGATGCATAGAGCACTCAATTCGCTAGCGAAGTGGTTACGTGTAATCCGCTCATTACTTGTCAACTGGATCACGCTTTTGAGTCCGGCACCACGATCGAAATGATCACTACACAAAGTCTACAGTGTGCAATAACATTCCAAGGTGCCGTGATACAGTAACCACGGAAGTTAGGTAACCACTTCGATGGCGAATGGAGATACAATAGGGACAGTAGGTTGGTAGGAGCACTCAGACACACGGACAGGTAGTATATGACACTGGTGTGCACGTTTTGATGACATGCCATCCAATCCGGGGGGGGGGGGCCCTTGATTTCAAGGTGGGATATGATGACATGAACAATGACTTCCAAAATGATCCTAAACAAGTAATTCCACCACTAAAAAATATACCTAAATCAAGTATTTTTGTCTGTTTTTGCTGCACTAAAGAAAGCACTTTTTGTAAGTTTTGCTTACCCGACAAGTAAGCAATGATTGTGTCGTTGATATAACCGTTGATTATCTTGTTTGCTTTACAATATTTTTTATCTTCTGCCTTAAGTTTGGTATTACACGTACATCACATTTCAGGGTTAGAAAAAACATACCCTCCACATTTTGCTGTTTTGCACCCTAATCACTGTACTCGCGTACATAGCCTGTTCGAAAAAAGAGACCCTTTTTACGGCGTTTTCTTGTTCACGTATATATCCACCGTTGAATACAAGTGGCCCCCGGATCCCATACGCGCAAAGACAAGAACTCACGAGTGGGATTGATTCTGTAGTCTACTTTGTCGCTTATCCAATTTCAAGGGCACATTTTGTAAAACTGACCGGCTCTAACCACGGCTTGGGCTCTTTTTGGAGAACAATATGGCCGTCAGTGCATCAATTACGAGCCCAGGTTCCAATCATTGTATAGACCAGTTAACAGCAAAAGGTTTGTAAACATGTTAGGGCCTGGTATCTTTAAATAGGTCGGCCTGACTACACACTGGGCAATTAGAGTTTTATACTATGGCCATAACGATTCGTAGGAATGGATTCGCAGGCAACAAGAGTGACGTAAGATGTTAACTGGTCTAATCACGTGGTACAACACTTTATCGCTCATTTTCAAAACGAGGGTGAAATACCCAGATTTCAATAGATTTGAAGGTTTAAAAATGTTGCCATTCCTTTTGTCTGTAAAAAACGTCTTAGTCCAAAGATACCCACAATTTCTTTTCGTGATTTATTTAGAAGTTTTTTAAATATTAATAAAACAGAATCTAGTTCATAGTGTGGGTGGGGTGTATTCCCGTAGGACTTTTCATTGCTTAAAATTGATTTTGTTGCTGTTGGTTTCAATAGGACTAAAACTGTAGAAAATGATGGAGGTGCAAATTTTCTTTTTCCACTGATGCCTCTTTTCAAGGGGCAAATGTTAGTACAGCGGAAAAAATTAAAATCAAACCGTCAAATTGTGTTTAATGTACACTAAACACGTGTTCTCGTTCATAAGGAGTAGAAAAAGTATATATTTGCCTAGGTCAAGCCTTGTTACGCGGTATAGACCCCATAAGTTCATAATGGTTCACCCTGGGGGTAAATGGTTCGATGTTGTTGAAAGTGGTGTCAAAATGATTCCTTGTGTCCTACTGAAACAGAAAATGCATTTTAATTGCTCTTTTGATATCACCAATGCGACATACAGGGAAGTTCTGGGTGACACCATAGACCAGATAGACCTTGCGACATTTTGCTATGTAATTAGCCACCAAAATGTCACACACTGTAAAATAATACATTTTGGGATCCTGTTGAGACAATACAAAACAACTTATCCACAGTTTCAACAAATCTGAGCATTGGGGTTTAAATTTTACCCCAGGATGACCTTGAACCATATGGGGCTGTAGCGCTTAAACTAATGGTGGGAACCTAGACAAATAATCTGGTTCTAATCCTTATAGGAGACGAACATGTTAATGTACATTAAAAACAATTTGCACTCGATTTGAAATTTTTCCTTGTAGGACATTTCCATCCTGAGGAAGGGGGCAGCAGTCCTCCCCGAAATTTGCCACCCCATCTTTTCTGATGTTGGTACCTATTGAATGAAAAACAGCCAAGAAATCAACTCATTTAGCACCAAAAGCCTAAGAGAACTGTTTCATTGACCATGACCAACCCACACTCTATAATGAACAGACAGTAATCGGGGAGCTGTTCGCAAGCTCCATGGGTCTTTACTCAGTTACTCCTTCACGTTTCTGCATGGATAGGCTGACTCAATAGAAAATCTCTCTGACCTGCCACTATTAGAGTGAATGGACTTTATCAGTTGATAGGCTTCATTGGTTCCTTTCATCGAGGTATTATACCAAGGATGCACATTTATATGGATATCTCTAGTTATTCGTGCATGTTTCTGAGCGGGTAGACGTTCATATAGAAGTACCATGAATTGGAAATAGGGTATCCAACTTGATTCCGTCATGCGCTGTATGGAGTGGTGCAGTAGCGCTTGACGATGAATGGCAATACCTCATTTGCATCATGGACTTCTATTGAAAACGATAACTGTAAGGGGTCATCCTGCACATACCCAGGTATCAGTGCGCTTATGATAGATTGGAAGGATTGGAAGGTATTCGGTGGACTTCAGTCACCGTGTTCGTCTTTAACTTTCGATATCCGCTCTAGGTAAGTAAACTCTAAATTTCAGTCATTTAAAAGTAAAACCTTTAGGATTGCAGTTAAGGTACCAATAACATTAAATCCCATTGGACCTGGAGTTCAATACAATTAGATTGAATTAAAATCTAATATAATTAATGTAAAGACATTAGGAGTCATTTTAAATCCAAACATAGTGATTGTCCTAACTTCAATAGACTCAGTTTCCAATCCGGTGTCTAGAAAACGCGTTAACGGGGACGAAAAACAAATACTGATGATGGTCCCCGTTTTCGTCCGTTTTTTAAACACCGTACACAATCCTTATATTTACTAATTATAGGGGACTGGGGAAAAGGCCATAGACTTCTGTGGCGAAATTGACTTGGAAGAAAAAAAATCAAAATTATCAAGTTTGGTATCTGATCATCTTGATGCATTTGTACTTGAGTGAACACCAAAATCAAGAATCGAATTCATTTAAAGGTCAAAAAATGCCAGCGAACATCAATAGGTGCAGAATTGTGACCTTTGGAATGGGCGACAAATTAGGGCATCGGGGAGAGAAACACCATTAGCAAGGAAATAGTATGGTTTTTAATTAAATTTTAAATACAACTGAGCAATTGTACTTTCTAAAATTTAAAATTTCCTCAAATTCCCTTAGCGTTACGGAACCATGATACTAAACTATAATCCTTAGGATTAACTTTTAAATCCCTGAAATTTAGAGTATAAATACTTTGTGTCTTGAAGTATATGGGATGACTTTTTACTATTCTACCACCATATCCTTCAACATGCGGTTTATTCCGTTGAGGCTGCCAAATTCATAGGGTGGTGATGGCACAATACAAAATTCTGTCCAAATATTTGGCTTATGATATTTGACGAAGCGAAGCGAAACAAAACAGGCTCAATGCACCCATTGGATTACACACTTTATTCCGTTATCATACATTTTATACTATGACGGAATACAGCGTGTAATCCAATGGGTGCACTGAGCGTGTTTCGTTTCGTCGAATATAACAAAAATTCCAACCAAATATTTGTTTAATAAATATTCTAAAGGTATGATACGCTGAATTTATTACTCAATTTATGACGGGTTTCTTAGTAAATATGAATTAAAGCGGCACTGGCACATTTTCACAAAATATGAAATTTCTTCAATTTGCTCTCAAATTATAGTCTAGGCCATTGGAAGAACAGAGATATATTTACACATAAAAATAACATACCCCAAAGTAGATAGGGACATTGATATGAGGATAAAGACATCCAGGTAATTTGTAGGCCAACTTTTAAGTTTTCCATAACTTTAATCAACAAATGTGTATATTACATGAATATTTTTGACTCGTACTCACTGATATTAAAACCACAAAGGTTACAGACCGGTCAAACAGTGTGCATAGCGTGGGAAACATGCATACGGCGTGCGTGTTTTTGTGTTAAACGCCATTTTCGTCGTCTGCTGAATTAAGCGTCGCCGCGAAATTATAAAATCGTTCTGTTTACCCATAAGGAAGCTGATTTGGTCTTAATCATTTCGGGTGAGGGCTTTTGTATATAAAAGCTTTACAACCATGCAAAAATATCGATTTTGAAAAAAATTGAGGGCGCACTATTTTTCAAATGTGCCAGTGTCTCTTTAACGTACAACAGCGTCATAACGGGGGCTTTGGGTACACCAAGAAAATTAAATACTTGTATGCACTGTAAAAGTATTTATATATTTAAAAAATTCAAAATAATTCTACACATGTTTAAAATCTAAACATTTAAAATATTAACCTTAACATAGATATTTGATAGTCGATGTTTAGGCATTCAACCTATGTTTAGAGATTGACAAGTTTAATACATAAACACTACATAAGCTTAAACACAGAAATTAAACTATTTTGATATGAAATATGTCAGTGGGGAGCGCATCAAGATGTTTGTTAACTTGTTACTAATTTTGGGTATTCAAAAATGACCAATTTTGATTTCAATTTGATGCAAATTGTGTTTAAATTTTACAAGAGGAAATTGGCACATTTGAAAATGTGCGCCTCAAGATTTTTCAAAATCGATTATTTTTGCCATGGTTGTAAAGCTTTTATATACAAAAGCCCTCACCGAAATAAATTAAGACCCCCAAATCAGCTCCTTATGGGTAAACGGAACGAGTTTGTAATTAGCGTCGCATGCCGACCGCGAAATCAGCAGGACCAAGTAAAATGGCGGCTTAACACAGAACACGCCACGCCCGTATAGCCTGTTTCTCACGCTATGTACAAGTTTGACCGGTCTATACACCTTTGAGGTTTTAATATCAGTGAGTAGGAGTCAAAAATATTCATGTAATATACACATTTGTTGATTAAGTTTATGGAAAAACTTACATGGCCTACAAATTACTGGATTGTCTTTTCCTCATATCAATGTTCCCATATATGTTGGGGGTATGTTATTTTTATGTGTAAAAGTATCTTGTCTTTTCAATGGCCATAGACTAATCATTTGAGAGCAAACTTGATGTTGAAAATTTCATATTTTGTGAAAATGTGCCAGTGCCGCTTTACTTTAAAGAATTATTTTGGTGAGCCCCCGCCTAACTAACCGGTTTAGAGTTGTACCCGATCCACCCAAACACTTTTATGTCGGTGTGCACGGTGTAAATTTTCTTACAAATTATGTAAAAACATACCAAATATGTTACCAACATATATTAAATTTATAAAGACATTGATACAATGTATGCAAACAACAGTTTTTGCTCGGGAAACTCCATCCGTCATGTGCGCAATAAGCAGTGGACAGATAGATATCAAAATTTGGAATTGTAAGATTTTAAGAATTTTATGACATGGTGCATAATTATGTTGCTTTTTGTGTTTAAATTATATGAAATCCGTGTAGGCTTATGGAAAACGCTGATACACCAGGAAGTGTTTCTGTGAATATTGTTTAGGTCAGCGAAAGAAAAGAACGTTATTGCTTTTGTGACCATCCCCCAAAGCAATTCAACACATGCCTGAAAAGCATTTTGATTTGGTTTCCCACACGTGGACAGACATGTTGGGACCAGTCAGGGGCTGAATCACGTGCTTTGTTTGTCCGTGCATTATTTTCTTGCCAGAGGTGCATACTTTCAGTTACGGTATCTACGTACACTGTAAGATTCAGCACAAAAGTTGGAATTCGTAAAAATATCTCCAGGTCAAACACAAAATACTGACCCAGTCGTATTCAATTAATCAACTAATGTTGACACAATTTACAATCTAAGTCCCAGACAGAGGGGGAAACAAGATTAGAGTCATCCGATGTGCATAGTCAGTATTAAGCATCGATTAAATTGAGCCGAAAGCCACTGAGACGCACCAAAATGTCAATTCACAATTACATTGCTATACGTTATCTTGGCCCGTCGTTGTGTGATTTTTGGATACAGCAAGGCTCAGAACCACTTTTTCCTTGATTTAAAAAACATATAAGTGTGGTCTGAATAGAGGTCAATTTCATGTGTCCATTTTGAGTTCAACCTATAACAACGAAAAGCGATTGAAGGTAAGGTTTATTCATCTGAAATATTCATGAAATCGTTCTGTACTTTTTTATTGATGCAATTAGAAGGCAGAGCACTCGGATGATACCCAAAGTATACTCAGACGCACTATCATGATTGCCAAATTAGAAAATAGAAACACATAATCCAGTTCAGATTTTGATGTATTAACAGATATGTGTCATAAATACTTTGCCAATTATAAGGCTGAAAGCAACCTGATAACGACAAAATCGGGTAATTTATTCATAATCTTCCGTACGGAAACTTTCTACAACGCGTACTAGGAGATTCATATATCTTTGTTGTTTTCTTCCTTTTTTGGCGCTTTGCATTTGTGAAGAAAATTTTACCAGGGAGGGCATTCAAAGGTGGATATGATGGTGTGAACATGGAATACAAAATGCCCCCTATAAACAGTCAGTTTTTTGCTACCTAAACGAGTAAGTAATGCCATTGTGTCGTTTAATATGCCCTTACCATATTTCTTTGGTTTTATGCTTTTTTGATGATTGGATATCTGATAAATTTGAGTATTGCATATACCCTAAACGCGTACATCACAACTTGTCATGGTTACAAAAAATATACCTTTTTTCCAAATGCTGTTTTTGGATACCCCAATTCAATGTACGCGCGTAATACCTGTTGAAAAAAGGGTACCCTTTTTAAGGTGTTCTTATGCACCGCATCAGATCCACAAGTGCTCCCGGGAAATATTCAGATACATCCCTTATTTTTAGATATCTCCTGAAAAGAACCACTTACTAGCAGGGATCATCGAAATGACTAGGACGTTGGACCAATCAGGGCGTATAGAACCCTACTCTTTTCGAAACTGACTATGATGTACAATACAGATATTGAGTCGCTTACTGGGACCCGACGCTTTACTTCCCCTACGAAGGACGGGTATTCTCATGGTTCTTTGCCCAAGTCCAAATGACCAAGGGGAGAAGTGAACCCAGTATTAATCAATATGTATATACACTTAGTCCAGAATATAGTACCCGATTAAGCAAAGAGGTTCTATATAGATAGCGGGTAAAGCGTTAAGTCATCTGGAGAAATTCTTCTTCTCGCATGTTTTGCCTACCACAAAGAAAACATCGAGTACAACAATAGAAAGCAATGGATGCCTCCGCTTTTTCCAAATACTGTGGTGCCGCTTTGCATAAACTAACGTAGTGATACAAATTGAATTATGTGTTAGAGGTGGCCAGGTGTAATAAGTGTACCTGGATCATTGGGCTCAATACTCTTTTTTCCCATAATACATGCCATGCCGCTTAGGTTGAAGATGTATTCATTGAGGCGGTTTATTTAAATCACAACGACTGACGTGTCATTTCATTCGTTGTGTGGCCTGGTTAGTACAAAATTTAACCCCCAATAGCACCCAACTTCCAACACCTGATATTTTGCCGGATTGTTTGTACGAATTGACATTATGTTGTATACAGCACCCAAACTATAATTATTCCGTGTCAAATATTCAAAATGTCAGCGCCCACACGGACGACTGGTTTTTGACTGGGCTTCACCCCCTCCGATAAGTCTCATCAATTTGTTCCGTCAAGCGCTACTTCACAACGTTTTCATTCATCACGTGTAACATCACTTTTGGACAAACTACATTTGTGCCATTCCTGTTAAAGATAGTGTTTTAAAAACACTGCTAATCTCTACAATCAACTGCATGCTTCCTTGATTGCTTCTGCCCTCAAATAACATCACAGAACTGCATTCAATCAATCACGGCTGGTGTATTCCACTCGCCTCGCTCATCATCTACGTTGTGGCTTGAATTCCATTTTCTTGGTGTCTGAAATGCCATCCATCAAGAAAACTTGCTGGAGACGGTGTAAAGAAACATGAGTGTCCCCATGAGAGTGTCCTACTACCATAAGGCACATTACGGAATACACCGTGACCTTGTAGACCGAGGCCATTCGTGTAACATGCGGAAACAAATATGCATACAGCCCTCAATGAGAACACCATAGACAGATGGGTTGGTAGGACACTCGTCCACACGGACACTGTATATATGACAACGGCCTTCTCAGTTTGCCTTCTCAATGGAACAAATTGCCCCAATTCCATCCGGACTGCTAGTGATCAGGGTCATGTTTAATGTTTTGTTTTTGTTGATGCTGCTTTGAATCTGTCTGCAAAGCAGGTATCGTTTTATACTATTTTGTCAAAAACTCTCAAATTCTATAAGTTATACCCAATCCGAGTGCAACGTTAGAAAAAATTGTCCGAGAAAATTGTCTTCAGAAAATTTCCTCGTGTGTGAACTCAATCTCTAATTCCCTTGAACTTTAATTTCTACAGTCATGACTCAATCAACCATGTACTTCACTTGGCGCCTTCATAATCTATGCCAAGACACACCAGGATTTTCATTTGACAATTCTTCATACCAGCGACGTTACCTCGTCATTTGAGCAATACGAACTGCGCTGGAGAAATGCAGCGAGGAATAGGACCAGCTGGGTCTTTGTCTTGGAGGAGTGCCGCGTCGTGGAACAATCATCAACCAAGTCCTTAATAGCGTGTACGATTATCAACGTGTTTGTTTTGTTTGTGCCGGGTATACAGTTCGTTTGGAAATTTGGTTGAACGTCTAACAAGGGGAAGCAAACGTCATACTTTATGAATAGATTGGGGATATGATGGCGATGGTGAGTTGAAATGAAAACGATCAAGGCCCTTATAGTCGGAAATTTATCGTCTTATATCATAACAGTAGATACCATCTATGCATCTTTAGCTGAGTGGCGACCCCCTCGTGCCCAAATTAACATGGCAGCTAAAAAGGGGGCCTTGCTCAGTGTACAGCCAGCCCAGTGCAACGCTGTGCTTAAGTATCCGAGACTGGATTTAAAGTTAGAAAGTGACCTGTTTTCCCCCTGAATGATATCCCTATACACTATGAGCTAGTAACATCTCAATTTCCTTGCACAGTCAGTAGCTTTCATTCATCAATATATTTCAAAAATACTCCCGGTTAATTTGGTATGATATAATGATACCCAGATCACACAAGGTCATGTTCATGTCAATGCATGGTACAAGTACAACCCACTTAACTGTGTCCTTGGTAGATGAACATGTTGTACTTCATGTGATCTCCGAGAGTTAACAATCACTCAATTCACCCACGTGGGGCGAAAGTCTTTAAGATTTAGAGGCTTCCCTCATTGCCCCTGTATTAACCTTTCACGCTAACCCTGTCAAGACTCATATACACTGCAATTGCATGACTCTAATAAGAATGCCATCGATTCATGAATCGATATCAAGCTGTGACCAAATCGAAGAAGCAGCAATTGGAAGGTTCTAGCAAGAAATGGTGCTCATATTTGACGTAAAACACACGTGGAACTAATTTAATAATGGTAATAATGCGGAAAATCTGTACTTCTCAGGGGTGCACCGCCTTTGTAACTTCTACGAGAGCTACGGGCAGGCCTAATAGTAGAGGTGGCTATAGAAGTTCAATGTTCGATCACTTTCGAACCACCGGAGGCTCATTTAATGACTTTAATCACCCTGATCCCACTTTCAAAGAAAAAATGAAAAAAGTGCGAAATCAGGGTGCGCCCTCGAAAAATCCAAATGGCCGCCAATTGTTCGAAGTGATATGAATCTATGCATCCCATTGACCCTCTAATAGCCCCCTCTACTAAAGCGATGATCCATGTCGGTTTTCCTTATAAGCGAATATTTAGGCACCACGGTCCCGGTCTTCGGATTCAGAATTGTTTTGTTTGATATCAATAAGTTACGCTGCTGAATAAAATGACGCATGGGTTTAAGCCAGCGACTGCACTCCTAAGTAATTACTAGAGTATAGAGAGATCACTTGACACTATATGCAAATATGCATCTCACTATGCAAATTAAACATTCTGCTTTTATTATAGTATGTATGTGTAGCACGCTATTCACACGGGCGTGCTATGCATTAAATGAAAGAGCAGCTTGAGACAAAAATAAAGTCATGTATTTCGGCCGAAGGCATCCCAGCTAACTTTTAATACAATGTATCCGTCGAGCAAATTAAATTTCACCATATGCTTTCCATGGGCAGTCGATATTGGTATATTCCTTGGAGTAAAATGATCACATGATGCAATAATTTCATTCAATATTTTTCTGCGATTTTCGGCAACGTTTCCGGCAACCTTTGAATTGCTCTTGGACCAGAATGGCCTGGCCTCCGTTTCCTGAATATCGACTTTGATGCCGTCAGTGCCAATCTGAATGTAACCACGACCCATACTTCAAGGCCTGCTTAACAAGAGTGTCGTCAAGATGATTGACGGACATCTGTTGTGAATGTGGGGTATACTGTTCAACGAACCAATTATATAGCTCTTGTTCGTAATTTCATTTCTTTATTTATGTATTGTTCGTGTCTTAAACAGCTCTGACAGCAAGCTCTTCATTGGCTGATGCCCGGGATCAATTCGATAATCATTGAACCATGAATATGCGCTTGATACCGGGTCGTTGTGGGCAGATTTCCAGGCAGAACTTCCTAGGGCCCCTATCACCAAACATAAATGCGGACTACTTTATCAAGTGAGCTGTCAGTGTCGCCTGATTTATGGCATCACAAATTGAAGTGCAGCATACAACGTGACCATTCAAAATAAGACTTGTCTTCTTAAAGGAGAACCCGTACACCGAATAATCATTTAACCATAATACTATAAATAATTCTTTCCACATGTCGATGGTTTCATAGAAAAACATAAATTATATTCAATAAAAATCTAGTTGACCATGTTGCTATTTAAATTACGCGCTATTGTACTAACGTATTAAATTCGATTAAACCGCCGCACGTTTGCGTCATACATGCAATAGAAGACTCACATTATGAAAGCATCAGGTGTGAAGGTGTATGCCGCTTCTGTGCCGTCCGTTTTTCGCATACACAAATACATAGCCCATATACACTAGTCGCGAATTTTCAAATACGCATGGTCAGACAATGTTTTTTAATTCGTTTTAATGGTTAGTATAATTCCGTTTTTCCAATGAAACCACTCCATATGTGTTCAATAATGTGTTTTTAATAGCGTTATATTGTGTAAGGTTATTCTTGATACAGTTCTCCTTAATAAACGGGACGGATCACGGATGAATCCCCGTCCCGCGTAAGGGGATGAATCACTGAATCATGCACGATGAACGCACGTGACAAAGTTATCCCAAAATTCAAGCCAGTTTGAACTTAACCTAACTTCGGGAAATTCTGGGCCAAAGTCATGTGAGAGTTCGTGACAGCAAATTTGAAGAGACACGCAATAAGATTAACATAGACTATGAGTACCCATGCGCCTCCTCTAGCTTCGCAAATAGCTCAGACATTGAAGGCGATGAGAAACAAAAATAAGCTAATTTTGGTGCCGTCTCCACGAATAATTACATTTAAAAGTGAACAAGTTTATCTGAAATGTGTACATCAAAAAGAATATTTTTTAAAAATTTTAAATTACGTCGATTGGATTGAAAAAGCTACCCGATTATTACGATGTATATCAATCCGCGCTAGACTGATTTTTTAACCAATGAGAGTGTAAGTTCATGTGGTTTGAACGATTATCACTATGGGTATGTCAAGCATGGGAGCCCGCATGGGAGTGACGTAGGGATTCAGTATTTAACTAAATATTAGCACATTTTGAAAACAGAATTTAAGTATCGCGGAAATCGTGAAGCCGCGCTGTTTAAGAATGAGAATAAAGGTATAAAAATTTTGAAGCGGTTCTCTCTCTACGTCAAATCGAATCCGGAGCTATATAGCATTGGAAGAATTCGGCCGCATACCTTTATTCTATAAATATTTAAGGTTGGCTTTCAAAACTCACCAGACTCGCCGGACACATCAGGTTATTTCCCGGCAGAACCGGTGTGAAAGTAATTATAGTACGCCGGGACCCACAATCCGGGCCTCATAGACGACAACGGAATAAAGCGTGAAACTAATGTTGCGTGAAGAGTGTCCTATTTTATACCGTTGGGAGCCGGACTATGACTACGGCGGACTATACAAACTTCTACATGTTTCTATTGTTGTAAACAATGGAACATGACGGGTGAGATTTGACGTCTCTCCTTAGCAAATCACATAAAGTGCAGATTAACAAATAATATGATTGGACAAAAATCATGCATTAATATTTGTCATTGCACGGTGCGTATGTAAATGAGCGTACTCGGAGGGCCTAAAACTTTACTTGCGACGTTGGATTGATTCATTTTATGAGCGGGTATGTGCACCTTTTCGTTAGAAACATTGCTGCATTGGATTTCATGACATATTCAGATTTTTTCTTTAAAAATGTCTACCGTAATTACGTTTACGAATTAGGTTAATGTCTGTTAACCTATTTCAACCTGTTAGTTTCTCGTGTATTGGCAAACACCAATGTACCTGCGTCAGTGGTACGCGCCCATGAGTGTGTGGGCCATAAATTGGTATTCGGCTCGATCCATGGTTAATCCCCCTTTGATTTAATTATATAAAGTTCGAATCTCGATTGAATGACCTTGACCCCAATACCCCATCTGTAAAGTTCACCGTCGATATTTCAAACCGTTTTGATAAGAGAGCTAAAAAGGTGATTTTGTAAGCCCATAGAACACTTTGTAAAATTAATATTGGACAACCAGATTGAGGCACGTTTCGTTCATAACATTCAAACCAAAGACCTCTTAATGTTTTTTTTTATCATGTTATGTCTTTGGCTGCTCAGGTAGCAAATATCATCAAAGCTGCCAATTTTCACCTGATTAACATTGGTCGTGCTCGCAAAATGTTCACCATTGAAACAACTAAACTTGCTTTTCATACCTTAGTGACATCGCAATTAAATTAGATTACAGCATCAGCTTGTTGATCGGTATAACCAAGACTCTGCTCAAATGATTTACAAAATATCCAACGCATTGATGCACGCCTAAGCGAAGACATCGTATCAACTTAGAGAATACAGGTATGGCAATGTCGATCCTTGACCAAAATACTTCCACTTTTCAAGTACTGGTACACATGCTTGGTATCTAAACCTCCCTATTTTCACGCATGCGTATACATGTACGCGTGACGTAATTGTGAAGTTACTCCAAGAGTTATGCAATAACAGCACTAGTAAATGACGTCAAATTGACATCACATATGTAACGAAAATCTATTGATCCTTAGTGCTAGTATAAACCTGTATAACTTCATTTCTCAAAAGGTGATGCCTATTTTGAAGATGTACTCCAGTCTATCCAGCAGGAAGTTGACGTACTGACATCTAGGGGTGTCAACAAGATCATAGTCCTCGGCCATTCCTATGGATTTGTAACAGACGGTAATGAAGTCCTGGAGATAGCTCGAAACATTAGAGGGGTCGATGTCATTGTGTTAGGAGGCGCTCTTCTCTTCCAGTATGATAACAATGGTAAGGTTACCTCCATTAAGTACAACATTGTTAGAGTTTGCATTCCTGACGCTCAAAACAGATATAACATTAATTCTTGATCCTTGGACATGGCTAGTTCTGCAAGCCTCACCGTCGCTTTTTTTTGTTTCATATTTGGTCCTTTCTAGTGCAGTCTAATACACGTAAAAGGTACACTCAACATGATACAGTAACGACTCGACTGAGCACTAGGTTAGGTAGCATTAAAGTCCGACTCATAGATTCGAAACATTATTTTTTTGTGTAATAATGAAAAATAGTCAACTAGAACTAAAGATAGTAACCTGAAATGCACCATTCCGAAAGTTGAGATGATTCTGATTTTTCGTTTTGATGCAGTAAACATTTGTGTAGTATTACGTCCCATAGGATACTGTGTATAACAAAAATTCGGGATCCGGAATTTATAACAAGTTGTGATTTCTATATGAAGGAATTCGATTTAAGCTTAGCAATTTCACACAGTGATTAGTATATGGACAAGCAATTATGTACATCCAAAAAACACGATTTTTTTGGAAATTGAGGGCGCCCTCAGGAAATCTCTGAGTCGGCCTTTAACTAGCCATGGCAGAGTTGCGATCAGTGAGTTAAAGGTATATGAGGAACAGGGAGGATACAGCCCGTGACTACGTCCTCTATTTCGTCAGTTACATCATTCTTGTTTTGTTTGCAATATTATCTGGTACTACTAACTCTGGAAATGGAAAAAAAAACGAAAACAACAACATATCATCTATGTGCCAATCCTACACAGGACGCGGATCCGGGGAGGGGGGCGAGAGGGCGCGCAAAACCTCTCGGTAATTTCTGCAAATTCTTGCAAAATCGCCCCATTTTGAGCTATTTTGGACCGTTACAGACTTCAGCCCATCCCCAGGTAATTTTGCGTTTTCAAATCCAGGACCGCCCTGCTACCTTTCGTGACTTTATATGCTATGTTCTTTTGTCAAGGTGGTCCTTACATTGAGGAGGATGTAGTGGGTGCTTACTTACCTGAACCATATCCCATAGTGGTATCCAAATTATGATCCCGATGGCAAGGTTCACCTTGTTCACGGGTAATCGATGGAAATACATAGGTCTTTGAATGTTCATCTTTGACGAGGAGGGAAAGGTTTCTGAATTGGTATGGCAAACCAATCGACTTGACAAAGAGTTGAGCAAGGTACTATTTTATATAGAAGTTTTTGTTATTTTAATTGGGGTGTCAGGTTGGAAGGAAGCAAAAGGCCCAGAGGAACATTAAGACAAGGAGCAGGGTGTTGTGGTATTAACATTAGCAAAAAATATGATGTTGAGAATTCTGAAATTTGAAAGAACATGGCCATCGAGAAAATAATTTGTTCCAGATTTCATGACCATGTAATTCTATTACCGGTACGCTCGGTCGATTTTATGAGAAAGTGAAAAATTCTCAGGATTTCGGCCAATAGACCATTTGCACGATCCCCGAAATTGCATCTCATTCGGTCCCATTTTCATCCGGGAACTTATCCAGAGGTCCGTTTAGCAAAAAATTGTTGTTCGGTTCGGTTGACGATCAGTGCCTAAAATTACAATACAAATTACATTTTCACTTGCAAGATTGTTTTTGTACTCTTACTAAATGTGAAGAGTATTATGGAACAAAAAACAATACGAGGATGGTGTTGAACTTCACCACGTCACCGATAGGGTAAGTTTTCTGGGATTTTCGTTAGATCATAACCGTATGTTTAGCCGACTTGAGGCTGGTATAAGTTCCGGATGGAAATGGGCACCGAATGGAGATGCATTTCGGGGATCGTGCCAATGGTCTATTCTCATCAAATTGTCCGAGTTCTCAACATCGCATTTTGCTATTGGGATGAGGAAAGGGTAAAAGGAGGGAGACCTTTGGTGAGTTCATGGAAAACTGACTGCTGTAATAGAGGTGTACTGGATTCCCCTAACGTATAGGTCAGTCTACACTGACCTCACAGTTCGGCCATTTTGAGGTGATTGGAGGTGATAGAGCGGCCATTTTGTGGTGATGATGATTACAATAGGCCGCCGTGTAAAACTGACATAAAATGCGCCGATTTTTTACCTGAAGTGATAGCAGGAAGACTGGAATGGTAGCCGCTAGTTAGGAAGAAAATGAACATTTTAGAAAGCCTATTCGTTTCAATTTGCATGGTAGAAACAATCCAAAGAAATGGTCATAAAGGGTTGCACAAACGCAAACGGCCTCGTAGAAACACACGGTGTTTATCACCGCCGATGAACCAGGGTTGCGATGAACTAAGAAGTACTCGCAGTGTTGTGTGGTCGCGGAGTGAGTGAGACTGCGCAACGAGGGCCGATGATAAAGGCTAAGCACGGGCAAGGACCCGGATGATAGACAGCCCTATTATTCTCATACATATGAGTCTGACCAGCCAAGGCAAAGAAGATGGTCATTCCCGTCAGTTAGCTTAGCCCGACACGCAGCTGGCCTTCCCGTACCTTATCTTAAAACAAATTAATTTCCCATTCAAAATGATTTCGATCATGAGTTACTGCCGAAATCAAGAATACGCTGGCGGGAAGTCGAAAACGCCATAATCGATACTGGTAGAACAGATTTGTCAAGTTGCATGGATCCATCCCAGGGAGACAGGCTTGCCGTAAGGCAGAGTGCAACATGGGTAATCTGATAACGGAGGCGATGGTGTGGAAGTATGTAACGTACTTTGGAGAGAAAAGGTGGAATAATGTATCTATTGGAGTCATGAATGGAGGCGGAATTAGGGCCTCGATTGAAAAAGGTGATATAAATATTTATAATGTTTGTAGATGTCGTCGTTATTTTGTTCTCGCTGTAGTTGGTCGTATTTTAACAATTTACCTCATCCAAAATGGCGGGAAGTACAATTCACCAAAAATGCCATGATAGAAGTGATTATTTGGATGCTCTTCAAATTGTTTAATCAACTTATTTGCGACATGATCCCTGACAAGTTTACATTTAGGCCTTACAAGCAGATCCGTAGCCGTTCACCTGGTCATCAAAAATCTTGGGTGCATTATTTTATCGCATGGCATGTGGAAAAATGCTTTAATGTCTGAAAATGGACCAGGAAGGAAGTAGTATAATTAGATGACTGTCATGGTAGTCTGATATTTTCTCAAATTAAATAGTACTTTAACAGTAAAATTGAGGCAAATTACTCCGAAATCATAAATTTAACCTCGATTGGCTAATTATCAGGGACTATCAGCTGTACCTACGACGGTCCGGTAGTATGTAATCCTGTTTCTAAAATTGAAAAAAAAAGTTAGCGTAAATTGAAACCAGTGTTTGAAAATTCTCAAGAGTGGAAAATATCGAAAGGCATTGTGGGAAAAATGGATGCGCCCGTTGAGATTGCGAGTTAACTTTTCCGTGTGTGCGAGCACCGAAGTACCCGACAAAAACGTTCAATTTTCTCGCTAGGTTTCTATAGGTTCAGACCCAACTACGATACATATTCAAAACAAAACATAGTAACGGACCCTCTGATGCAAAAACCTCCATAGAACCCCTTCGTTTTCCGGAGATATTTGAGATTTAGTTTAATTTAAACACATTCGCTATGACGGACTGATAACGTTTAATCTCTCGCGCAGTACCAATTTAAATAATATCTTTCGCAGTCTGTGACACAGACTACACCGTGGGAAATACTTACCGGACCGCCGTAAGCTGTACCGACCATTATAGCATCTCGTGCTGGGCATTTCGATACACTCTCTGGTTTGTGATTCATAACTAAACAAATTTCTGGTCACCATATGTTAAATCTGGTCATTTAATTAATTTAGCTTATACTTTGACGTGATATTTTATTTCCTCTGTGAATGTTTTAGGAAACATGCTCAGTTCAGTTGCCATATTTCCATAGTCTATTGTGTGAGTAAGTTTAGTGGTGTTTAACCAAAAGGTTAAAAAAGCGCTGATTTAGCATGAACTATATACTAGCCTCTATAAGATTTTGGCCCTAAAATTATGCTCCAGGATCATATGGTCCTGGAGTATATGTTCCTGGAGCATAAATATTCTGGAAAAAATCTAAGTCAAATACTGCTCCAGGAGCATATGTGACCTAGAATTTTTCTCCAGGATCCTATGCAGGGTTGGTGATTTAAACAAATCATGATTTAAATCAGTGATTTAAATCATAATAATCGATTTAAATTGTTTGGGCCAAAATCTCAAAGAAGCGAACTACCCACCCTTCTTTTCAAGATTTTCGTTCAATTTATATCCTAGAACTACTTTGCCAAAAAAAAAAAAAAAAAAAACCCCCCCGTTACTCCGCTGTTCACGTCCCTGACTACAAATTGCAAATAACTTTCTGTAATTTACGGTCAGAGAGCATCCGATACCGAATTATAATAGATTCCAGTTGATAGTGGCTTAACCTCTACTTTTCTGTATGTGGCGGTATGAATTGGTTAGTATAAAAACTGTAGTCCGTGTATTTGTGGTATGTTGTGCGCTATAGCCATGATAGCCAACCCTGAGCGGTTGGGCCATTCACAATCCCAATCAATAGTCAAAGCATAAACCCTAGAATGTTCAAAGAAAGCGCAAACTAAATCCAGGAGTAGTTTCAGTGAAAGCAGGTGAAAGCTGATTTTATGGATAGTGAAGATAAACGTTCTGCATTGTAACACACAGGTGACTGAAGCCTTCTAAAATTTATGTTGTTGGTAGGCAATTATTAAACCCAATTCTGGGTGGACACATTATGCATATAAAATACAAAGTATTTGGTCAAACACAATTTTGAATTACAAAGCAATCACCAGCTTAGTGTTTGGTAATATCAGTGCACTGTATCAAAGGCGAAGAAACCTATTTTTTAGGCCAATGGTACTTACACATGTTTAAGAAACTGCACAATCAGTATTGACTGGACGAACAACGTAACTTTATTTGCAGTTGGCCAGTTTCTTTCAATCCAATCTCTTTTGTATTGCTAGGAAGAAATCGAAGATTTTCTGGATATTTCTGTCCCCTATTTTGAGTAATAGACGAAGTCCAAACTCCGCCCACAACTCTACCATCAATTGCAATCTACTAATAATAACACTGCATTCTTTGCCTTCGGTCTTGGCTTTCTGGATTGTAGACGATATATGGCGTTATATTCAGGCTCTGACATTAACATGCACTTTTTATTCTAGAAATAGTTGTTTTAAATGTTGGTACTATGTTATAATACAATAGTGATGTCACAGAATATTTGAAATTGAAGACTGATCACAGCCATGTGGGAATCATTCCACTAAATAACTCCCCATAGACTTGTGTACAAAATTACTTCTCTTCAAACGTCATTTTCTATAAAGCGACTGGTTATTTCAAAGTGGATATTTTTAAAGGTTAGGACCATACCTCTTGATAAAAAATGAAAGTGATATGATGAAGACCGATTTTTTGAGCTACACTGAATTGAAGATGTCCGTGTTTTCAGTACGCCTAGGCCACACCTACACTTTGAAATTTTACTAAAAGTTAGAATTGCACGGTCTCCCCAAAAGCTTCGGAAATTATACAAAAATGGCAGACATATTTTTTTTACCACTCATATAGTTTATTACTAGTTCAAACATTATGATTAATTTCAAATTTCATTTAAAAACAAAACTTGTCGACATTTTATGACTCCTCATTTTAAAGGGAAAGGGTCACATTTCAGACGCCAATGCTGTTTTGGCTCTGACGTCGCCTGCTGCACATAGTTTTAGTGGTGTCGTTCTTGTCGTTGTTTGAGCTTTTTATGACGTATGAGGGCACTATTGTACTACGTAAATCCAAAGTCGTCTATCTAGCTCATGCATGTCAGCATTCATCTTCCCTATTAGTGTTTAGTATTTTTATTTGAAATGAATTTCTAATTTACAGGTGAAATACGTTACAGCGATGTCACTAGAGTTCTTCCGTTCAGCAACACGTTTGACGTTGTTGAAATTAAGGGCGTGTATATCAGAGAGATGCTGGAACACGCCGTCGCTGGATATGAAAACTTTGCTGGGACTTTTCTACAAATGTCTGGTCAGTTTACATTATTGGTACATGGAATTAAACTTTTCATAACACATAGTTAACCAAGATGAACTACTGTTTTCCTCAGTATTCGCGGTTTTATTTCCACATCTGAGGAGGTCAAAAGACCGTCAAAAGATCAAGGCCTTAAAGGAGGTCGGACTTAATTGAAATGGTGTGCTGAACCTGGTTAATAAAGTTTTCATTGCAGCATGTGCCTACTTAATTGAGGTCCAATGTCACTAAATTCAAAAATTGAAATGCAATAAGTCGCAATGCATCTCAACGTCTTTTCAGGATAAAATTGTAAAATAATTGAAAATAATTGATTTGATTTTTCTGCAATGTTTTGTTAGGTTAAAAGTTAACATATCTGGTCAATGAAATTGGGTCAAATTGGAGTCAAATTTGAAAGATATTTCGATTTTGAATGAAATGTTTTAACTTATTTAAATCGCAGGGAGTCAAAGGTCAGTCATCCATAGGTGCTATGGTTGCAAACCTTTCACCTTTGCAACTTAGGCATCAGTGCCACTGACCTCTACATATGGATAGCGGGATGCCGCACAGTTGAATGGTCGCCGAGTGAAACATCCGGAAGTTGCTTTGTGACCTATACACAATATGGTGGAAACAATACATACACCTGCCGGTGCACATATTCCACACAGATGTTCTATTGTTTGACAAGGCGTATGCATTGTTTCCCGCCATATTGTATAGGTCACAAAGCAATTCCTGATATTTCAATCGGCGACTCAGACCCGCTATCCATGTATATACGTCTAGCCCTTTTTCTTTTCATTATCAATTTTTCTTCTTTTGTTCAACTGTCCATTATAGTTACGAAAAGCGGTCAGAGACCGTTATCTAAACCTATGAATATTCATCACACCGTTATTTTTTCCGAAAGTGGTCTCTGGACACTTCCGGAGAAAAATAACGGTCTGATGAATATTCATAGTTAAACAATAAAGGACAATTGAACAAAGGGAAATTCTAGAAACACCTCGGCCTTAGGTGGTACAAATGAAAGAAATAAACAATAGTGAAAGAACTAAATAAAGCTAATTGTGAACACAGATTGCCATCTACTTGTTAGCTTATCTGTCGATTCAGCCAAAGTAGTGATTGTAAGTTATGCAAATTTCTTCTTCACTATTTTAAAGGGACAATCGGAACATTTTTGCTCCTTTATTGTTGAAATAAACGATGAAAGAACAGGTGACTCAATATAAAAAACCTTAATGTGATTGTCGGATTACCAACTGCTGGTTAGATAATACATGTATATCGACAACGAATCAGCCAAGATAGTAATTCAAAGTCATAGAAATCTTCAGGTGACTCAATACAATCTTATTGTCGATTGTCGGATTACCATCCTCTGTTTAGCTAATACATTTATATCGACAATCAGCCGGCTTGTGATTCAATTCAGTGGAAATCTTCACAGACAATTTAAAAACATGTTTGCTTTTTAACTTTAACACTGGTAAAATTGGGCTACCCGTAATCCAGAATCACTGAAAACGGGATTTAAAAATAAAATTGAGAAACGTATAAAAGAGAAGGGAATTTCTTCTTTCTGCTTTGTTTTCATTATCGCATCGAGCGCTAGTGATATCCGTCCAACATGCCTATGTAAGATTGCCTAAGGATTTTTCTTAGTCTACAACTCCTTAGCACAAACAAATGCGTAACAAGCATTCGTAGTGCAACGCGGATACTCTGTATCAGGATCTTTAATTTGTGGTGTCAGAATCCGGGGTCCCCAAATGGTTATTTGAACTAACACGTACACACTTGTCTTCCAATACAATTTACAAATCGCTACAATGAAGAGCGCTCCTTACTCTCATTACTGAATGGGTGACGGTCATATTTCTGAGCCGCTTGGGTATTTGGGAAATTCCTCAATGTATGTCAATGACGTTCGAGAGACTTTTTAGACCTCGGCTGGTCAAGAATATATGCGCAAATGGTAATGGAAAATCCGGTATGGTCCCTCGGCTATCGGAAGCTGAAAAACATAATTTAAATAAGTGTTGTGTTTTGTTTTGTTTGTAACGTTGCGCCATGAGTCAATCCCGGAAATTGAGGGTTGAAAAAGTACTCCTAAATAAACGTAGATTATGCGCGATATAATGTGACTAGTAAGATGTACTATCTGTGTCGGTATTACTTAGATCATTCCTGAAACCACAGTGTCATCATTGCAAGGTGACATTCACTTCAAATAAGCTGACAATGGAAATATGCATGGCTATTTTCCGGCAGTGGAACCAAGTTTGAACTGGGAAATGCAATGGGAGTATTGATTGCTGTCATAATTATATGCGCGGAAACGTGTTTGTGGGCGCGGTCAAGCATGGTTTGCATGACACGTACAATGTACACACATTCGATTGTGTGTATATTTAGGTCAGTCACCCGAATGTACTACACATGCGCGAATTCAGCGTCGGTGACTTGTCACTAGAATCTTTTTTACAGGCGTCAATGGAGAGCTTTGTTTGTGACCTACTTAAATATCCAAACCTGCCTACTAAATAACCGTTAGACACGGCTTTACCAATCAATAGGATAATCTTCTCAACAGATGGGACCATTTCTAAATCAGATCAGCCTTTCCTCGTCAATGAGATTATCTCTCCAGAAGAGTAAACCTATTATCGACTAGATCTTGGTGTTAGATTCCTGCACAAGTGAACATAACAGCTCAATGGGTGTTTTTAATTAAGAAAAACGTAACGCTGCTTCAAGATATTTTTAAAAAACGAAATATATTCTCAATTTTACTGAATAATTATAATTTATAAAATCGATTTTCGTTCTTGTCACGACGTATATGTAAGATAAAGAATTCAAACACACCGTTATGAAAAATAATGGAGTTTTGATAAGGTCTGGCTTGCCTGTTAGACTCCGACCTAGCGGCTCGCCGCTAGTCGGAGTCTAACAGGCTCATCAGACCTTATCAAAACACCATTATTTTTTTCATAACGGTGTGCTTCTCATCCTTTATCTATTACGTAGAGGTCAGTGATCAGTGCAGCGATTTTGTTTTGTCTCATCGCATTCTATTCATGTCACCACAGGAATGAAGGTCGTTTATGACGTCACACGTGAGCCTTACAACAACCGAGTAATTGAAGTATTGGTGCAGTGTACAGATTGCAAAATTCCGGAGTTCTTTCCGCTGGACGACGAAAAAGTCTACTTGATTGTTGTCTCTTCATTCATAGGAGGTGGAGGTGACGGGTTTGGAATGATTAAAGAAAATGCAATGAATTATGTCACTGGTAGGTACAGTTAAAACTTGAATTTTGCCTATAAATTAGAACAAACATATGACAGTTGATTTGGAATCAAGAATCCTTTTCAAAATTACTTTTGAGAATTACGAACACTCACGAATTCTCTACTTGTGTGATCTACCTGTAACATTTCCGCAACTCATGGGAAATGCATCAAAAAGGAGTGAAATATCGTCCATTATTTCAAAGTTCTGCATACAGAACTGGTCGGCACTGAAGACATCCTGTGAAATGAAAAATATTAGACTAATGTTTAGGGGGGACGGGGTAATTATGCTCCTCTCCCTTTTTGACTTTTTACCGTGTAATTCTTTAAGCATCAACCAAGAAAGTAAAATTTTGTATTAGTTCATGGAGGCAATAGGTACCTATAATTCATAAACATTGTTGGGGAAGTTATTACCATTTGCATAAAAATTACATAATGTTAATTAGTTTTTACCTCGTTCATTGAGGTAATAATGGCCCCATTGCAAAATAAACAATTTAAAAATATTGATGAACTAATTAAAAAACATTGGACCTGTATGTCAAAATTAAACATTACAATAACCTAAATTCATTTGAACCAATTGCAAAGGGAAATTTAACATGATTAAGCATACAAGCCTATAACAGCACATTTTGAAAAGAGGCGCCCCCAATTCAAAATTGATATTTGCACAGTTAGTTGGTAATTGTCTAGGAAAAACTACACCGCGAAAGAGATGCTGCGAAAATGCGTTTATTTATCGTATTAAAATAAGCGATTTGGTAATTAGAATTGGGATCCAGATTGACTTAGGACAGAGCTGGAAATGCTAAGTTTATGTCCGTCCATGATGGAAATAGTCACCTCAAGAAAATGACTTCTAACAATGGATGAGCGTAGACACGTTACATGGCGCATTTCCGGCTATTTCAGATTGGAAGGCCGTGTTTCCAGCAGCTGTGAATTATTATCGAGATCTCCGATTATTAATTATTCTAATTACAAAAATCTTCGTTTGCGACAAATAGACATTGTCGAGCTTACCCATTCACAAGTATAGTGATAGCCAGTTACAATGCACGTATACAAAAATGTGCTAGTTTGCGTAAAGTCATACGCATACAAAATTGTTGGAAATTTGTGAAGTTGGGTTGAAGCTGCAAAAATCAAATAGACTGTAAAAGAGTGCTCAAGTCTGAAATGAGAACTTACCCAACAATTTTATGTTGTGTTTTCTGTTGTTAAAACATTTTAAATTAACACGATGTCCAATCGAAGGGAGGAGAGAAATATAATTTTTCAGTCATCGGTATTACTGTTCACTAGGTTATGTGCTGTGTTGTTGTCGTCATTACTTTTGAAAGACACCAATTGAGTGTGCAGATAAATTCCTGAGGGTCAAATAGCTCTTGAAGATTATAATAAGGCATTGTAGCAGGGGACTGTAATGAAAGAGGTGTGCCGCTCAGGATAAAATGTATTTTTTAACACAAATACTTTAGGCATTGCTAATCGATATAAAAAAATGAAGCACTTTTCAAACCCCTTAATGGACTCCAGCTTAGGTTTAAAGGTTATAAGGAGTAATTTTTTAAAATGCTCCAATCATGGTTGAAAAGCCTGACATTTCTTTCTCAGTTACAACGATTCTAAAAAGGTATAGTTTACTATATATGGCATTAGAGTTGCGGAGTTATGGGTACAAAAACGGTAAAAAAATGTTTGAAAAAAAATCAATTTTGGTGTGTACAGGGTCAAAAGTTAGAAGTTGCTTGAATGATTTTGAATTATGGGTGCAAATTGTTTCACTACTTTAAGGATTGAAATTAGGATTAGGTGCCTTATCTGTTATGCTTAAGCTTTTACGTTATCAACAAAATCGGCCACCAGGTCAATAGGAAATCCAATAGGTGCCAATAGCTGTGACTTTTAATTCGCCATTTTGGTTAATAAGCAAAACAACTGTAGTAGTCAAAAAAATATCCTATTTCATTCTATAAGCTGAACCAACAATTGAACCACGTCTTCAAAAATTGGAGCAATTTTTTACCCCTGTTACAAACCAAAATAGACTTGTTCACCGTTTTACAGGTTGTCCAGAAAATTTTGGCGAAAATAGAGCCCAAGGTAGTATAAACTATACTTTTGTAGCCTTTAATCGTGAAAACCACAATCGAAAAATTTTAAATGTTGACCCCGGTATAACCTTGAAAACCCTGCTGGGGGACATGAATGGGTGTGGGCCAAGTGCTACATTCCATGTTTTTGATTATCGATGCATAAAAGCACTTGTGTCCCAAAATTCACAATTTTATCCAGAATTTGCACACTACAGTCCCATACTAATGAAAATCTCTATTTAGTCCCAAACCAATTTCAATATTTCTACTGCACTTTCCTTTTTACAGGGGAACCGGGAGAAGACATTGTGGCACAGTATATAGAAAAATTCAGTCCTGTATTTTCTGGTGTTGACGGGCGAATCAAATTTGTGGATCTTGAACAACCAACTACACCAACACCACCAGAGCTTTATCTACATCCACCAGATCCTTCCTCGCCCACTCCAAGCGCACCTGCAGGATCTTCGCCTAGCGATGACCGCACGCAGAAGCCCACCAAACCTAGTACACCGCCCTCTGCGACAAAAAGTGGCTGAACTGTCAGCGCTTAAAGTGTTCTTTTACGGCGGTCCGGAAAGTGTCTGTAGTCTGTGTCACAGACTGCGAAAGATATTATCTAAATTAGTCCTGCTCGAGAGATTAACGTTATCAGTCCCGTCATAGCGAATGTATGCAAATGAAACTAAATCTCAATATCTCGGAAAGCAAAGGGGTTATATGGACTGTGGCGGCACAGGACCTCTTTTCTGGGGGGGGGGGGGGAGGAAAAAACGGGGGGGGCAAAGTGAAATCTTGGGGGGGGGGGGCAAAGTGAAATTATGGGGGGGGCAAAATGATGAAAAATTGAAATTTTCCACCAATTTTGGCCCAAAATCGCTGATTTTTGGCCCCAAATCAATGAATTTGCTCGAATCCTTCATTTTTCTTTCGGACAGGGGGGGGCAACTGGGGCAAAGAAAAAAAATTTTGGCGGGGGGGGCCAATTTGCCCACCCATGCCCCCCCCCCTGGTTGCCGCCACTGTCTATGGAGATTTTGCATCAGAGGGTCCGTTACGGTTTTGTTTTGAATATGTGTCGTAAGGGGGTCTGAACCTATGGGAACATAGCGAGGAAAATTGAACGTTTTTGTCGGGTACTTCGGTGCTCGCAAAGACGGAAAAGTGAACACGCAATCGCTACGGGCCGATCCCTTTTTCCCACAGTTGGCCTTTCAGGTATTAATTACTAGTCTTGAAATTTTCAACGCGGGTGGTTTCAATTTAAGCCAACTTTTTTTCAATTTTAGAAACAGGATATACGTACTTACCGGACCGCCGTAGTGTTCTTTATATATGTACTAGTGCTAAAGGTCATTGGGACGCGACCATTATGTAAAATAGGTAACAAAGGAGGAACAAAATATGTATACCAGTTTATATGACAAACCTACCTTCAGTCTTCTTAACTGTCTTTTTTAAATCACTATTTATTAATGGTGTAATTAAAATTATCTAAAATAAAATGTTCATTATGTTTTTAATGTTTGTCTTGTAAATGTTTGATGTAATTAGTTACCATGATGACAAAATATGACATAATTGTGTTGAGGTGTATTTAATTCTAATACCTTACCTAACCCTTTCAATGTTCGGTATCGGAACACTATTACTGTTTTAATCCTCAGATAGATTTATAATTGATCTCAGTTGACTCAGTTGCTTTTTTATGACAATTAATACCTTAATTAGGCCACTTAAAATTAATAGTTTTTGTAGTACTCTCCTAATTTGAAAAGCGAGGAGGGATGATTTTCTTTCTTTTTAAAATCAAATTGGCACTTAAGTATGGCTTTTTAGTGACAGCAGGGCATTAGTTTCACCGTTTTTTTTCGGGAAAACGGTGAGACCATTTTTTTAATATTCGAGGGTTAGAGCAAACACGTTAAAGTGAATGTAGTTGATTAATCTGACATTAAAATTTCAGATTCAAAGAAAACTTAAATTGAAAATAAAAAATGGAGGGAGGGTCAGGAGAACTATTGATTTGTTTATGTGGCCCTTATAACAAATATTTTAACATTATGTAATTGGCTGGGGATGGATTTTTAAACTAATTTTAGCTTTGACATCGTATGTGTGTGGTGTGTGTGTGTGTGTGTGTGTGTGTGTGTGTGTGTGTGTGTGTGTGTGTGTGTGTGTGTGTGTGTGTGTGTGTGTGTGTGTGTGTGTGTGTGTGTGTGTGTGTGTGTGTAATATTTAAACAGAATTAAATTTGTGCCCATGGTGTTCTATTTAATAAAGCCTAATAATCTCTATCTCAATTCAACTTGTTTACAGATTTCTATTATTTTGTGCAGAAATTACATGAAGGAATAACCAGTGTGGCAGGAGATATAGTCATCCGGGCTAAGGACATCATGCCCTCTTTGACAATCTCGAGCTTAGAGAACAAAGGTCCTATGCTACGAAAATGTCAATAGTAAACATTTGCAAAGGCCACAGCCAAAAACTGAGTAATTCAACATTACTTTTTTCTTCATAAATATGATTAGAACTGTCTACTAATATCATAAAAAATATCAACAATTTTGCCAGATTCGTTATGGAGATAGAGGGCGCTAAACTACCCGTAATCTCTAAAAATGGCAAAATTTTAAATTGCAAAGGCAGCCAAAAACTGAGTAATCACCCAAATTTTTTTCTCATAAATTTGATTAGTACTATCTACGGATATACCCAAAAAAAGATTACAAAACAATTTTGCCCGATTCGTTAAAGAGATAGAGGGCGCTAACTACCCGTTAATTCTTTAAAAAATGGCTAAGTTTAATTTGCCCCCCCAAAGGGACATAGCCAAAACGAGTAATTACAATTTATTTTCTTCATAATATGATCAGTTACAATCTACTAATACCACCAAAAATTATAATCAATTTGCCCGATTCGTTATAGAGATAGAGGGCGCTAAACTACCTGTAATCTCAAAAAAATGGCTAATTTTAATTTGCAACGGACATAGCCAAAAACTGAGTAATTCACACAATTTTTTTCTTCATATAAATATGATCCGTACTATCTAATAATATCAGCAAAAATTTAAACAACTTTGCCCGTCGTATGGAGGATAGAGGGCGCTAAACTATTCGTAATCTCTAAAAATGGCACATTTAATTTGCCAAAGGCCATAGCCAAAAACACTGAGTAATTCAACATATTTTTTTTTTTCTAGAAGTACTGGATATTTATGAACAAAAAAAATTATGTGACTTACTCAGTTTTTGGCTATGCCTTTGCAAATTAACATTGCCTTTTGTAGAGTGAATAGCGGTAGTTTAGCGCCCTCTACTTCCATAACGAATCGGGCAAATTTTTTTTTATCATTTTTTGGTGATATTAGTTGATTAGTAATGATCATATTTATGAAGAAAAAAATATGTCGAATCGCAGGATTTTGGGCGGGCCTTTGCAATTAAATTTTGCCATTTTGAGAGATTACGGGTAGTTTAGCGCCCACTATGCATAACGATCGGCAAAATTTTTAGAATTTTTTGGTGATATTAGTAGATAGTACGAATCATATGATTTATGAAGAAAAAAAATTTATGTTGAATTATACGAATGTGAATTGCAAATGTGCGAATATCCGAATGTGGGAATATCCGAATGTGCGAATGTGAATATCGGCCTAGGACCTGATCTCTACACACTGGATAGGCAATCTCCACGCGTGCATAGCGAGCCGGTGAAGATACCGGAAGGTTGCGCCAGCGGCCCTTTTGATCTACCCAAAACATTCACGCGGTTGCACGGGTTTCTATGGGATGAGTATACATGTATGCCTTATGAAGAACTTTCTTGACCAATATCTGAAAAAATATCAAGCATTTCAATTTGTATGGTAGAGTGTTGCCCGTTTTGCCTGAAATTAACTGTGAGTAGAATAGTAAACGATGTATTCTAGGCAACTTTGCGACCGCGATTAGTGATGATACTGGTGGGTACACGTTAGGAGTAAACCACGTAATTATGTATGCACTTGCCATGCCTATATGTGCTAGATTATAACTGCCAGGACTATAGTAGCCTATGGACCGCTCATTACTTCTAGGTCACTCATCTAAATCTGAGTCGAATATTACCTACCAGAGATTCGAGCAAGAAGCAATGGATTGTTTGCAGCGTGCAGTGTCTGGTACGTATGTTATGGTTATTCAACGATTCCCTCGACTGTAATCGTGAGGCAGTAATCGTTATTCAATACATTTCAATGTATAACCCAATATTGAGTTTGGAGGGCTCCCTATTTGTAAATCATGATGCCAACACGTCCGTGTTATTTGTCAAAAAACATAAAAACCAGTTTAGTTACAAAGGACTTTTGACAGTTCAAGCATGGTAATAATTTAAACTGACCCCAATTTTGTACACTCATTTGTCGAGTATAGGAGAATTTGCTCAAAGTTCAAGATTAATGACATTCGGATATCTTCAAAATATACTGAGTTAATTTTTTTAAAATGGGTATTTTCTCTTTCAATATCACAAGATTGAAAAAATGTGGACCAGTTTATTCTGAAACTCTTATTTTTTTAACAGAATAGGATCTATTGGATATTTTATTTTAATTTTGACTTATGTCTAGAAAAAGAGTATTATGACATGGCCAAACACATAAAGTGTTATGTGAGCGGGGTCATAAGAACATTTATATGTCATGAATTGAAGAACAGAATTGGGTCTTAAAATTGCCTGATTTGCAGGATACCTCGCTCATAGAAAACTTAAGGTGCTCACAGCGCCACCGTGCGGCCAAGTCATTGCAAGCCGAACCAGACCTGGTTCGATACGCTCGAGCTGTTAAAAATGGACTACAGCTTTGCTTCCGATCTTCGTAGGTTATTCGTCTCAGCTTAAAATTGTATTTAATTAATGAGTCATTTTTGCGGGATTACATGTAAGAAATGGATACAATTACCGCTAAGAGTAGCTGTGATTTTTACATTTATTCCAAACAGTGTCATATAGACTAGCTATAAAATCCAAAGTCAAGGCCCCAATTTTCGTTCCTTCCAATTTTTTAATTTCCAAGTGCATTTAAAACAATGAATTTGGTGAAGTAGTATATACTGAACCCATAAGACTGCAGTGCATAAAATTTTCTTCAAAGCAAAGATTTTATCCTGGGGGGGGGGGGGGGGGGTTGTTGGGTACCCGTGACTCATCCAGGTGTTTGAAAATTGACCCCTAAAAGGCTAACAAGACCAATTCAGTTGAAAATAACTCCACCCCCTGTTGATTTGCTTTTTACACATTCGAGTCCTATAAATTGTACCACAAGATAGGGGGCTTTGCGTTTTGTCTTCTTTCAATGGTATCTAAAGTACCAATATTCCCAATATCGGGTGACAATCAGAAAAGCCTTAACTCAAAAATACTGCTTTTGAGAACTGTGATGTTTAAATATTTCCACTAAGGCAAATCTATTCATTACTCAAAATGTAAATATCTCATTAAAGCTAAATATATGGTACTGTAAGCAACATTATATAAACTTTAGTAAACAAAGAACAATATTAATTATGGGAACAAACAGAATTAAAGAAATTCTTTATAATTATTTCTTGTAAGTGCTGAGTTACGTCTCTATGATTTTCAACCCTCGATAAAATAAGTAATCAATAAATCAATTGAAAAAAATAAAATATTTCAATCAGATGTTTAAGCTTGTCTCCCTTTGGAATGTTTTTTAAAAGAAAGAAAAAATCAAAATAAGTGGGATAGGGAGCTAAAAAGCTGTTGCAATTTCTGGCAATTGTGAAGCTATGAAGCCTCCACTTCATTGTTTGGCAAATACAGTTACCATCATAAGGTCGTAACTCAGAGTTAAGCTTCTGTTAGTAAACAAAGTGTGCACCATTGAGGACTGTGGTGAAGTAGTTGTTTTGATTATAGGCAATAGGAAGTAGACTTGAGTTAGGGCTTCATGGTTTTCAGAATCTGTAGGTGTACAGATTTTTTTGGTACCAAAACCTCCAAAATCACCAAAAAGTAAGTTACGTCCTTCTGTGTCAACCCTCGATATGATGTATAAGTTAAGGGAAAGAGTGAAAATAGGGTGGGTAGCAATTTATACATTTTCAGGCGTTTTGTTGCTACTTCTCCCCCCATGGAGTCCCCATACCACATTTTTGGGGGGCGCCGTTACAAAGTCAATTGCGGGCTCAGAAGGGGGTGGGGTTAGTTAGCGAAACAAAAAATCTTGAAGGAGTAAGGAGTGTTATATATCTCTGAATGCTAGTAGTTAAATCACTTACGACATGCTGTGAGCTGAAAACTGAAATATGGCATTTTAAAGCTTTTAAAACATTTTGAATCATATATTGTGTTCAGCATACCGCCCATACTCGAAAATCTAACCAAGAATAACTACAAACCTTGACATACGCGCAATTAATAGCCTAATTCTTTCCCCTTTCCATAGTTTCCCTTCAGTTGTACGGGCACGATCAGGTCTTGGGTTAGAGGCCAAAAGGGCCGCCGTGCAGTTTCCGGTTTCCCTCACGTTCGAGCGGCGATAGCATATCCAGTGTGTAGAGATCATGGCCTAGGACACCGTACTACTACAGCTTGCATGTGATTGGTTCTCAAAAATCAATTTATTTATAAAATCCACATCCACGTTGAATACAGTATAGTACCGTTTTGCAGCAATAATCACGATTCTTGTAGCTTGGTTTCTGAAGGTGACATACCTGGCAATGAATACGAATAATCTGACAGTTACTAGTTCTTGACACATGTTACACAACTCTATATACACACAATCATTTCATTACAGATCCCAAGGCAGTCATATCTTTCTTTTTACATTTGGCCTGTAAAAACCTGTAAATTTTTGAGCTACCCAAAACAGATTTTCGCAGGGGTTTGGGACGATCCGCTCGGGAGCTTTGGCGAATACCACATAATTGCAGTCAAGCATACCATTGCACCCGGGCCGACAGCGGAATAATACCTTTAGTTATGTTGTATTGATAACCAATATTCTGAATATTAACACCATAACATATACCCTGCTACTACGTGTGTTGCTGTATAACACTAAAGTCTGACTCGAGATTTCGAAATATTATTTTTTTGTTTGTAATAATGGAAAATAGTCAACAGAACTAAAGATAGTAACCTAAAATGGCACAATCCAAAATTGAGATGAATCGGATTTTCTTTTGATGCAGTAACAGTTTTATGTGTAGTATTACGTCCCAGAGGATATTGTGTATAACAACAAATTCCGGATCCGGAATTTAAAAAAAAGTTGTGTGTGATTTTCTATATGAAGGAATTCGATTTAAGCTTAGCAATTTCACACAGTGCATTAGTATATGAAACAAAGCATATTACGTACATGCAAAAAAACACCAATTTTTTGGAAATTGAGGGCGCCTCCTCCGGAAATCTCTGAGTAGGCCTTTAAGTGCCTAAGGTGTTTCCACTCACGTTGTGACTCTAAGAACCCCCCCAAGGAAACCACTTTCCGATGGAAATTTTCAAATTAATCTCATACCGCCTTTGAGGGGTCATAGACAAGGCCAAAGGTGCAATATTAAATGAGTTCCGGTGCATTGTGGCAGGAGATATAGTACTCCGGGGCCTCACAGTACGGGAAAACAATGGTGAACAAACAGGCAACGATTCAGTTGAATCTTCACGCAACATTAGTTTTCACGCTTATTTCCGTTTGTCTATGGAGCCCGGAACTATGATACCTGCCGGATATGATTACTTTTCACACCGGTTTATAGTTCTGGAAATTAAGGGGCAAATTATTGTTTTTCGAAATGCGTCAAACGCTCAAAAAGTAACATGTTGTTTCCCACGGCCATGCTGTAGTGATTCAATTGTATTGCTATCTAATGTTATTGATAAAACACTATGACTATTTGACCTAACTACCCGCTAACTACGTGGTATGCATGTATAAAATTACACGTGGCGGTGGCTATAAACACAGAGCATACTACGGAGTAGCATGCAATAAAGACATTATCAGTGATTCACCCCAAAAGATTCAAACTATTTGAAATTTGCAGAAATAAACTTATAATGGAAGGACAAGTCTGTAGAATTCTCATAAGTTTTTTTTGTAACTGAAAAAAAACCGAAAAGGAGAAAAACATCAGTGCTGAAAGATATGAATCTCCATGAATAATCGTGTTTAGTAAGTAAGTGTCCGTTCGGGACAGTGATGACTATTAAAATGATGTATTGTGTTCCTTATTGGGTTGTTTCAGTCTTAGGCTTATAGGATATGCTAGGATAGCTATAATAGTTACAGAAACGCAAAAAATCTGATTTTGATGGATTTTTTCGATTTTCTGATTTAGCAAATCACTGTAGTGCTTTAAAACACGTGCGCGGTGGTTATCTGTTAGACTTAATGATTTTATTGTATTTGTGATACCCTATCTTAATGACTGCGTTCCCTAAACACATGGCCAATCAACACCACAATTTTAATAAATCGCATAAATTAAAAACACATATATGATGAATAATATTATCACCTCAACCCCCCCGATAATTATCCAAACGCCTTGATTTGAGTGCAATCAATAACAAAATAATAAACATTATAATAACATAGTGTCCTTTAAGTAGCTTTCACTCAAATACCATCTTACTGTGCGCAGATGATTGATACCCAAATCTCTTTATCTATAATTGAAATATTCATCTAAACACTTACCATGAGTTATCTTCCCGTGTACTATCTCAATAAATCTAACATTAGATTTATTTACCTTCAAAATTCTAGTAATTCTATTCCTTTAACACAAATTCCAAAGTAATAAATCAAAATATGACCTGATCACCTAATTCGCGACTGGTCCTTTATGCTTTAAATTAAATTAAATCAAATGCAAACTTAATTATTTGTAATTATTTTATCATTTAATCAAGATGCACTTCAGACGGAAATGATTGAGATATCAGTCCTGCTAATTCCATGCACTAAAACAATGTCGAAAACAGTCACTCAAGTTTATAATTAAATAATTGAAGTACGATAAGTTAATCATAAAACAATCTCAATTTTGGATCATCTCTGTAGCGAATCTATCCCTAATGAAAGCTAACCTATTGCGCATGTGTGCCTCACAGAAAACAAAATTTGCCATCTCAATACATCTCCATCTTCAACGCGCGAGAGAGAAAACCCAAGTGTGCGAAATTCATAAAAAATTCGTGTAACTACCAAATAACTAAAGTATAAATGCATCCAATAATCCCTAGCCTCACTTCTATATCATATTAATACGAGTATCAAAATCCTCACGGATTAAGCGAGTCCAGGGGCGAACCACTTCACACGGGTCACCACCTGTACAAAACATATGGCCGTATAGGTATTACAAGCTAAAAAACAACAAAATTCCCTGTACAATTAAAATGGGGTCAAGCTTGT
Source organism: Ophioderma brevispina (assembly GCA_023653785.1). Lineage (NCBI taxonomy): Eukaryota > Metazoa > Echinodermata > Ophiuroidea > Amphilepidida > Ophiodermatidae > Ophioderma > Ophioderma brevispina. The sequence goes on from JAMKCH010012859.1 coordinate 108,791, forward strand.
ATGCAAATTCGTGACCCCCGTTCTTCGCGGTCACAACATTGAGTACACCGGCTTTTTCAGAAGATCGGCGACTGCCACTCACCTGAATTTTTGTACAATTTATTGGGCGATCTCTCTCCGCTCGTATCATGGAAATTCGGATGACCTAGAAGCCGGAATGTTACCAAAATGATCCCTATACCGAGGAAAGTGCATGATTTAATCATATTTGAGTGATTTTAACGAAAAATTTGAGTTTCAGAATAAATTCATGTCAAAACGTTGAATTCATCACTAGCATGGAAACCACGACAAATTAATTCGATACATATACGCTCATTTAATCATTTCACAACAGCAGTAATTCTTCATACACCTCAGTTAATGCTGAATACATTATTTAAAAATGATAAAATGAAACTGGACATCTTTGATCTGTGCTGGTTTCCAAAGGTGGAAGTACCTGGCAAATGGAATACGAAGAATCTGACCACGCCAAGAATCGGACGCTTAGCCCATGAGGTGGGCGACCTGACTGATGGTTGAATCGGGCCACATGACTTATTGAATCTAATGAATTATGCATAAGGGGGTATGGACATTGGCATGGTAATTTGATCGCGTTCAATGCCAGGGCTCCAAATAAACAAATCTATAAATAACTATATACATAAACATTGAAAAGTACCCGTTAGGAATTACGCGTTTCCAGCCCTGCTACACAGCCCCCTCCCCAGTGTGTTGCGTTCCGGCACGCAACCAAGAGCACGAGCGGGATGGAAATACTGCACAAGCGCTATCCTTATCCCTATTCCTAATAACTCATGTCCTCCGGTATCTTCCGGTCCAGTGAAGTTCATCACAGAATTCCGGTGTATCATGACAGCAGTCGCGGTGTTGTCCGCTTATCCCGTTCATGGATTTCTCCTCCAAGTCAACTGAAAGCCATCCAAGCAGGTGTTGCCATCCAGAAGTTCCGTTCCGTCTGATCACGCATTGCACCTGCCCTTACCAGTCACCACTTGATAGCTTCCCGAAGAGTTCCAACACGCCTTGGTCATAAGGAAGTGCTGTGCCCACACCCTATGTCGGACAGTTTCGCGTCACCTCACCTCTCGGGTTACAGAGTCCGCATTGTAGTGATCTGCACAGGAGCAAACCGTCCACCCTCCCTAACATTAGAGAGCTCATGGCAGGGGGTTTATTCAGGTTGCGCCCACGAACCAACTGGTTCCACAGATAGTCGACTGACCAGGTTCCCCTGGACTACATCACTAGGATTGGATATCTATCAAGTTCGTGTGTTTTCCATGAAAGGTGTTGCTACCCTGGATTTTCGGCCAGACCCTACAACCAAGAGCTTCAGTCCACCTAATACTCTCCTGGATGATCACTGAGGTCCAGTATCTGGGTATCTCAAAATCATCCCACCAAACGGGCGATCCCTTCGTCTTATCAACACTCATTCAAATGCCTTGGTACCATAACGCCCACCGGCACATCAAATCATTACACACAACTGGTATTCCACAAGTCATTCCACCCATGACACCTGGTCACTCTACAAGTCGTACACCCATCGGGTATTCTACAAGTCATTATCCCATCCGGGATTCTACAAGTCTTAGCCCATCTGGACTAAGTAAACAAGTCGTTGCCTCATATACTGTATTCTACAAGTCACTACGCCTATCTTGGCTGTATGGAAGTTATACACCATCCAGCTATCTATCACCAATCACTCCTCCTCGATACAATAGGGACTCCCTCAAAATATCAACCAATGAGTATCATACTCAGTTTTGCCATCCAAAACACTCCGAACCACATTAAATCAAGCTGCTATTTATAATTCCAACAATTTTTTCCACACAATGAGCAAACGAGTACAGTAGAAGAATTATCACATTTTTTTTTATTACCACAATGGGCCAATGTCTATCCACTTCCTATGTTCTCAAATTACCTTGGCCTCCCCTCATATACGGAACCTAGCAAGTTTACGTCTCTTCGCCTGGATTTTTTCCTATGTTTGGTTGAGCATCTCGCCCTTCTCTTATTCTGTCGACACCTCAGTCTCACTCAACAACTTCAGCCAAGTCCCTCTCCATCCGCACTTTTTGTCACCAGGTACATCCCACTCTCTTCAGCAGTTGACTCCTGGCCATGTCTCTCTTTCACGCCCGATTGGCACTGCATTTGCACCTGCCTGTTTGAAATCCTAACCGTTTCTTATGTGTTTTAATCTCTTCACGGACAGGATCCATCATACCGTACTTATGGTCTAACTTTGTATAATTGTTGGATAGTAATTTCGACAGTAAAAGACGAAGGCTACAGCCTTCTTCTGATGTTACACGGCTTGTTATTCATCGTACCAAGCGTCGATATAGCGACAGATTATTCAACGTTAATAGGTCCTAGGCTGTGGAACAGCGTGCCCGTTAAAATTAGACAGCCCTTCACCGATGTCTTTTAAACCGCATCTGAAACATCCTTATTTTCTGATATTTTAAACTTTGGATATTTTGTTAACTTTGGAAATTGGTATTTTGCCTTATTATGCTGCATGTCTGTTGTATTTATTTCGGTATTTAAGAGATTCTCTTTTGTAATGCACTGTGTTCTCTGTAGATCGCCATATAAATGCGTTATTATTATTATTTCAGATTAAAATCTCAATTCTTTTAGGTAACTCTGGGGGACAGCTGTGGATCACGTATTTTCCCTTTTTATGTTATTGTCATAATTGGTTTAGTTAGGCCTTTACATCATAGGTATAGACACAAAATCAATTCGTTATGTATTATGTTTACAAAGATATTTGGCGGAAATTTGCGGGCATATTGGAATAAAATGGCGGCAAATAAATTATTAAAAAGTAATACTAGATTTGGGTTCTTTGACACTGAAAACATACATTAATACACAAACATCCCACTGATATTATATTTTATGCAAAGCTATAACAAAAAATACTAGTTTAGGTTACATTGGCGCATGTTGAAAACAAATAATAACACAATATATTTAAAAAGGAGCTCATATTAGATTCCTTACCACTGCATCCTCCAGACATTAAAAATCAAGCTCCGATCCCGTATTATTAACGAGAAACTACAAATTGCGGCCATTTTGAAAAAAATGGGGGGGGGGGGGGGGGGGGGGGGGGGGGGGGGGGGGGGGGGTGGCATAATGGCCGTCACAGGACCATCCAGCTAGGGTCCCAATTTTTAAATGTTATAGTCCATATTAAGTGTGTGCCAAGTGTCATATTTCTATCACAAAGTGCACGATTTTGCAGCATTTTTGGAAAAAATAAAGAATTTGATTAAAAAAAAAAAATTTATTGTTAAATTATTTTGCTTCGGGACCCATTCCGGTAAAAATGACGTACGTATCCTCATTGAAAAAACAACCGCTTATCGTCATCGTACGTCGGTTTTTGATCAGTAGGTTAAAGGTAATTTTGTACTGTTTAACATAATAACGGTGTCTTTTGGAAAAAAAATCGCACTTTTTGCAGAGGGTCCTGGTACAGACCTTGATTTAACATAGTCGGATTTATATATATCGGTCCGCCCGAAGAGCAAGCTGATACCTGATACCTGACACGTGATACCAAACTATTCATCTCGTTACCGTTATAACTACGATCGGCAAAGCAGCAAGCATTCTGTACTCCGTTGTCACAGCGTAATTTCGATCAAGATAGAGACTAGAATGTGTTCTGTCAGTAAGACTATTTTCAATGCATTTGAAGGCGTATTAAGACTATTTTCAATGCAGTTCAGTCAAGTGTGGTACTTTTCAATGACTTTTCTTTGTGGCATCTCCATTTACCAGAAACATCGGGGTAAGCTATCTTAAATTGTTTTTTCAACATGTTCAAAATTCAAATCAATGCAAATAATGCTCCTTAGTGCTAGCCATGAAACAGTACTAGTAGCAGGGTCTTCACGCAATCATTTGAAACATTTAACATCAATGATAAGCTTATACTGCCTCGGGGACACCATCACCATGCGACTGGTCATCTCAACGCAAATCTGGCATGTGCACCGCTGCTTCTAACTCTATCCATTTCCGATCTCAATTAGCAACGTGTTACGCAGTGTATACTCAGTACCTTTGTAAGGTGTGCTTAAATTACTCAACCGTTAGGCCCCAGGCCCAACGTCACGTTGCCACTGTTTTATCGTCCCCTGCTTCTTAAAAGGTCACATCAATATGCTTCTGTTAAATTACCGGTGCATAACTCAAAACTCCAGAAACTTCCCCTGAACAAAAGGAAGCTCTATCAAACATAATTACCCTTGAAACATACGCGCCATGGCTACGCGCTTGTAGCAGAGCTATGCGTCTGCAGCCATGCGCCCCGATACACTCTAATATCAACAAGCCCTATTAAAATTATTATAACACCCCAAAACCATTGCACTCCTGGATATTGTAAGTGCCCTAATTTAAGCTGTAAGGTGACCATATGCTCAAGCGTGTCGCGTGTTTTTGTATAGAGGGCTGTGAATCTTTAAACACTCACACTTAATTGAGGTAACTCATAAATTCTTATATTTTCGTTTCTTCCCTAATATCTCACTGTAAAACTTCGCAATTAGTTTAATTGAAACTCAAAACGTTACATGCAAAGACTATATTATGTTGGGTAAAATGCACTCATTATGTGGCTTTGCAAATGGTTGGTATAGTAATAACGAGCATATTATTTCCTCAAGACAGGTAAATTCCACGCTAGTCCATGCATTATTTAACGCACCAACATTGACCCATATCCAAAGATTATGTTATATAAAGACAGTTCAATTCCACCACAGACTATGCACCATGCATATGGTACCCATTGACCCAGATCAAAGGGGGGTTTTGCTTGGTGCTTGGTTCTAAAAATTTCAGACCTCCACAAGGTATAGCACAAATTACGGGGAGAGAAAAAAATTAACCACTTTGCATGTATTCATCAGCATGATAAAATAGTCCAACAGTGTAATAAACTTTGGGTGGCATTCACATGACGAATGTTCAGCTATCTGCTTTACATGCAAGTGTCAAAAAAGAAAGCGGTCTTTGGTATGTAAGAATGGTGGTGCAAGTCACAAACTTTATACAAATTCACTATATTCATCATTTGTAACTCACCAATATACCAACCGTTTTCAACCATTGGCACTTCAAATTAGGGCTAATTTTCATCCCACTTATAATACTTAACAATCTTTTAAGATCCGTTTAACCATGAAATATTGTTAAAAACAACAGATTTTCATTATTCAGTAATATGTGAAAAGCCACAAGGTTACATATTCGGCAGCATTGTTTTTTACCCTTGGCCTCAAGAGATAGAAAAACAGTGCATGGCATATATAATCATATTAACCTTGGCTCCAGATAGATAGCAGTATGAAGGCCACTAGTGATTGGTTGGACGTCAGTTGAATATAGGCTGGATCCAGGTTCAACAGTTTAAAGCTATTATGGTGTTATTTGAAACATTGTGTTGCACATGGCCATTGCTGTGAATGAGCTATAGCAAACCACACCGCCACTCTCTTCAGCTGCCCTGAAACTGGGAATGTGTGTACAGTACACAGGGTACAAGGGCACGGGGGACTTAGACACTGTGGAAGATATATGGTGGCAATACAGTTAACCCTTCGGGCTAGAAAAAACACATTTCAAGATATAGATCTTTGGAAAGGCAACCGTTACCTCAGTTTACGGAAAATACCGTCACTAACGATCACGGTAAGGCCTAAACACCGAACATTAGGCGGATCATATTTCGCGGTCGTGTCTTAACAACAAAATTGTATAAATGCTATGGGTCATGGTCAAGCCATTTGCCGATTGGTCTGTACTCCGCAATTAGTGAAGAGCGCTCAACCACGAGTAGCGGGGGCGTTAATTTAACAGTATTATTTTCAGGTGACGGTCTTTTGACACATAATGAAACAACCGTTTATCTGAATGAGTTGCAGGAGGTCTATTGTAATAATCATGAACATCATGAGGAACCCAGGCACGCTATGAGTGATAGTATGTTATAATACACTGACT